>CM069144.1:2943051-3083175 GCA_035221665.1 Okamejei kenojei
ACCCACACACGTTGCGCATGACTCTTGTGCAGTGTGGTAGGACGCCTAGAAACATAGTACATTGGGGAGGCCATTCGGCCCTTTCGAGACCGCACACGGCCATTCAGGCTTGGGTCGAAGCATATTCAGGACTGGTTAGGGATCGGGGAAAAACGAGCGATTTAGCCGGGCTGTTGCTGAGAGATTAAAGACACAATGAAAGAAAGGATTATGTTCCAAAAACAGATATTGCAGATGATGCTGGTGGCATGGATGGGAGCGTTAGGGCTAGTTTCCACACTCTCTCATCTAAAGTCTATAAAGTTTTTCACCGTCACCTCGGTGACGTGACCAAAATAATTAACTAAACCCCTGCTAGACACAAACAACGCAGGAGTAACTCTGCGGGACGAGCAGCCGACTCTGGAGCGCAGGAGTGGGTGTCATTTCGGGTGAGACCTTCTTCAGGACTGGACAGGGATCAGGGGAACGAGAGCTCTAGACGGTTGTATGTATAGCGAAATAAAAAGGACACGAGCATGCCGATATGCAAAAAAAAGATATGCAGATATGCAAGGGAACAGGCATTGTTAGTAACTAAACTAATCTTTTGGGTGAAAACGGAAGCTGGTGCGAATAGGGTGTGGGGAGGATCGAGAGAGAAGAGAGGGAAAATGACGGGGGGCTACCTGCCGAGGGAGAAAGAAAATCAATATTCATACACTGGGCTGTAAGCGCCCTACGCGAAATCTGAGATGTGTTCCTCCCATTTGCGTTTAGCCTCACTCAGACACTGGAGGAGAAAGGGTCAGTGTGGGAATGGGAGGGAATTAAACGTGGCCAGACCGGGAAGGAGAGGCAGGTTGGTTCAGGCGGGCACAACGATGCCCCAGTCCGCCGATGTATACGAGTCAAATCTTTTAAACAAACGGTTACAGTCGATGAGGTTGGAGGAGGTTCCCGTGGAAACCTCTGCCTAAACTGAATGGACTGTCGCGTCCCCAGACAGGGTGAGGGCGGAAAAGAGGAAACGATAGCAAAGGTGTTGCATCGTCCTGTGGTTTGCAGGGGAAAGGTACTGAGGTAGGGGTTGTTTTGAGTGGGAGAAGGGAAGAGTTAACCAGGGCGTCGCAGAGGGGGGAAACGGTACTGGCGGAAGGCGGGAAAGGGGTGGAGCTGGGAACAGTGGGGCGGTGGGATCCAGTTTGGAGGGTGGGTGGCGGAAATTTTTGGAGGATTATGTGTTGTACCCGAGGACCTGATGGGGTGGACGGTCAGGTCTAGGGGGACTCTGTCTCTGTTTGCGACTGGGTGGGAGGTGCAGCCAAGGGCGGAGGAGCTGTGGGGAATCCAGAGGAGACCACGAGTGAGGGGCCTCATCGGCAGCTGCAGGTTTAAACCGAAGATGAACAAAAAGCTGGAGTAATCAGCGGGGACAGGCAGCATCTACTGGAGAGAAGAATATTAATGCAACAATTGCCAAAAAATTTTATACAAATTATTTTAAATTTACAATAGGAATTAGGTGAGAAGAAAGATTCCATAGCTAAGAACAAAAGGTTGTTGAGTGAAATGGAATGAATAATACCACCAGAATATGGTTTTGCCAGTGTTTATTGTTGGAGTGCCCCAGTCGCTTAGTAACATCTCCGACAGCAGTACAAGATAATAGAATTTGTTGGGACTTTAATCAAGAAACTTGAAAGTACACGTCTGCTATCGACTGCAAGTCTTGTTCAATGTTGCTGGCTTTTTAGTCAGTGAACGGGACCTTCATCTCTGGAGAATCCCACCCAATTATGGTATAGATTATGAGCGAGCATATGGCAGTGAAGGTTTTCTAGTGTCAGACTGCCGTAAGCACAAGGGATCTCACCTCTCAACTGCACACAACTGTTGGGCATACAGGACGGCACGGTGCGCAGCGGTAGAGTTGTGCCCTCACGAGGTCAGAGACCCGGTTGATCCGGATACGGCGCTTGTCTGTACGGAGTTTGTACGTTTCTCCCCGTGACCTGCGGGGTTTCTCTGAGATCTCCGGTTTCCTCCCACACTCCAAGACTTAGGACAAAGGAACAAACAGAACAGTTGTGACATTTCCAGGTTTGTCTATGCTGCAGCAAGTCAGAACTCTCACTGGTCATTGCAGGTATATAGACAGTACACACTCTTGCCTCTTGACATACAGTAGTGGCTGGTTCTGCTGCACTGGATGGGTGTGAAGTAGGGGTGGCGGCCTGACAAGCCCATGCTCAATGTCCATCCAATGTCCATATCCCAATGTCCATGCCCAATGTCATGCCTATTGGACCAGTACCTACCCAATGTCCATGCCCAAATCGGCCATTCCCCCCCCCCATGTCCTTGCATGCCCACTGGCCAGTGCCCAATGGTCCAGTGTCCAATGGCCAGTGCCATTACCCAATGTCCAATGTCCATCCCAATGTCATGCCAATAGGCCATCCCAATGTCCATGCCCATGCCCAAAGGCAGGGCCCAATGGTCCAGTGCCCAATGGGCCAGTGCCATACCCAAATGTCCCAATGGTCCATACCCAATGTCCATGCCCAATGGGCCATCCAAATGTCCATGCCATGCCAATGGACCAGTGCCCCAATGGTCCAGTGCCCAATGGCCCGTGCCTACATTGTTCATGCCCATGCCAAATGGCCCCGTGCCATCCCAATGTCGCACTGCCCGTGCAGCGGCCACAGGCTGGCTCGTATCTGCTCATTCAGCGTACACCCGCCCTGCTTGCTATAGGACTCACCACCCACCACCCATGACCCCATGCCCATGGCCACTGCCAAAATCCCCGTCAGGTCCCTCAGCAGCCCGCCCTCCGCTTCTGTGCCACCGAGTGGCGTTAGCTATGATGAGCGTTTGTCGGCCTGGGCCTGTACTCGCTGGAGTTTTCCTCGAAGGTTGCGGGAACTCATTGATGGACACTTACCGAATAATGTGGAGAGGGATGTTTCCACTGGTGGGAGAGTCCAGGACCCAGAGGGCACCGCCTCATACTTAAAGGGCGCTCTATTTAGAAAGGAGTGTGCAGGCGGAACTTCTTTCGTCAGAGGGTGGTGAATTGGTGGCACTCATGCCACAGAGGGCTGTGGAGGATATGGAGGCCAAGACAGTGGATATTTTTAAAAACAGAGAAATGCGACAAGTTCTTGATTAGAACGGGTGCCAAGGCTTATGGGGTGAAGGCAGGGAAAAAAAGGGAATAGGTGGCCGGAGATCAGCCATGAATGGAATGCCTGAGTGGACTCGATGGGCCGAAGGGCCTAAAATTTTCACTTGTAACTTGTGAACTTGTTCACAGGCAGATCCAAACCGGTTCTCTAGCTGCGCCACCATGCCAACCTTGGGTGACTGTTCTCATGATTCCCTCATTCTTCCCACAGGGCCCAAATCTTTTCCTGGCCCCCTAATTTGTTTTTCTAAGTGAGCTGGCGTGATCAAAAGGCGCAGTAGGGCAGTTTCACGTTCCCGCTTAGCTGAAAAGCCCTGTTTGGACTTTACAGCTAGGGATTGGTCTTATCACTGAGGCAGGAAATTGGCTGCGAGTGGAATACGAATTTCGACCTCTCCAGTTAATTTCACCGGCATTAGAAGAAGTCTGACAAATTGGTGTAACCAGTTGAAATCGTGCATTATCATAATAACTTATTGCAAACACTGTGTTAAATATCTGGATTTATTAATTCAATGATGCAGAGCATTCAACAGGGACATTAGAACATGTGAAAGGAGAAGAACTAAGTCTAATCCGCCATTCATCATGGCTGACCTATCTCTCCCTCTCAACCCATTCTCTGCCTTCTCCCCATACCCTGACACCTAGAACCATGGAAAAAATACACCTCAAGGGTCACAGGGCCCTTCGGCCCCACATGTCCATGCTGAACGCGATGCCCAGCACAAGCTAATCACTTCAGCCTGCACGTGACCGTATCCCTCCATTCCCTGCGATCTAAATGGCATCTTAAACGCCACTGTCGTATCTGTCTCCACCACCGCCCTGGGCAGCGCGTTCCAGGCCACCCCACCACCCTCTGTGTAAACTACTGCCCCGCAACATCACCTTTAGACTTTGCCTTCACCTCACAGCTAATTGTATGCCTGCAGTCTTTGACCTTTACACCGGGGTGGAAGGGTTCTGTACTGTTTACCCTTTCTCTGCCTCTCTTCATTTCATTAATGCTATCAGGTCTCCTCAACCCCTCCACCCTGACCTTCCAGGGAAAACAATCCAACATTTCTCCAAGGCTTCTTGTTGATTTAACCCTCTACTCCAGGCATCATTCTGGTGAGTAAGTCTGGAGAAATCAGCGATAGGTGCGGCGCATTATGGAGCGAAGAGTGAAGGCCCGTTTCTCCGTGACCGCGATGCATTTTACCGAGATCTTCAGGTTTCCTCCCACACTCAAAGACGTGCGGGTTTGTGGTTACTTGGCTTGGTGTAACTGTAAAATCGTCCGCGTGGTGTGTGTAGGATCGTGTCAGTGTGCGGGGATCGCTGGTCGGAGGGGCAAGGTGGGCCGAAGGGCCGGTTTCCCCTCTGTTATCTCAAACCTAATCTATAATCTAACTAAACTACCGGATATTACAGAAGAAATGTAGAGGTGGAGTAGATTCCAATGCGAGCAGAGGCAAAACACATAACTTTGCAGAACACTCTGCAAATTATTCTTATCTGCAAATAACCAAGTTTGCCCCTGCAAGAGAAGGAAAACACATAAAGATGTGATGTATTTACCTTGTCAACTATTTACACCACGTTATGGCAGTTACTGTCTCAGTTTATGATACCCGTTTTTCTGGGCTATGTTTCAAAATCACCAAGGAGGAACACTATACCAATTTTCATAGCTCTAATCTAATTACAGGGATCTGTTTGTTTGTCCCTTTATCTATTTTTGAGAGTCCTCTTGAAATTATCCGGTATCTGTAACCTGTGGACCGAACTCGCTAGTAATATGTGTAGTCTTCCAGTCATGGTTAAGCCGCAAAGTAGTGAGTGGCATTAAGTCAAGTGTCCAGCGTGTTTTATTTGTCATATGTTCAATAGATCATCGACAATAGGTGCCGGAGGGAGGCCATTCAGCCTTCCAGCCAGCACCGCCATTCAATGTGATCATGGTGATCATCCCAATCAGTACCCAGTCTGCCTTTCCCCATCTCCCCTGACTCGCTATTTATAAGAGCCTCTCTAGCTCTCTTCTTGAAAGCCCTCCAGAGGAACTGCCTCCCGCCCCTATGAGGCAAAGGGAATTCACGAATCACACTCTCGTGAGATAAAAACGTGTTTCCTCATCTCTTTCTAAATGGCTTACTCCTTATTTCTTGAATGTGGGCCCCTTTTTCAGGGACTCACCCAACTCGGGAACATGTTTCCAGCTCTAGCGTGTCCAAACCCATAATCATCTTATATGTTTCAATAGTTCTCTTCATCTAAAATTCCGAGCTATTCACAGCCAGCTTGCACCATTCTCTCAGCATATGGCAGTCCCGCCATCCGGGACTTTACCCTTGTAACTACGTTGCACTCCCTCAATAGCAAGAATGTTCCTTCTCAAATTAGGGATAGTTACACAACAATGAAATTTCTTGATCCTACACGTGGACCCCGTGGGAGTTCCCTGGTACAGGCATCCCTCTGAAAGAACTTACTCACCTTTCTTGCTTTGAGGAGCGCGCAGCGTAGGTTCAACAGCTATTCCTGGGATGGCGGGACTGTCATATATTTGCTACAATGGAGCGACAGTACTTGTTATACTCTGGTGATTTAGAAGGCTGAGAGGGTAGACAAAAAAGCTGGAGAAACCTCAGCGGTGATGCGCATCTATGGAGCGTAAGGAATGTAGCGTTACGGGTCGAGACCTTCTTCAGATGATGTGGGGTGGGGGGGGAGGGTGGGTGGGGGCGGGAAAGAGGAAATGAAGAGGCGGGAAGGAAGGGAAATAGTAAGTGCTTGTGGGAGAGTGGGAAGGGGAGGGCAGGCGGAGAAAGCAGGATTATCTGAAATTTGGAGAAAGAAGGATGAGGGGGGACCTTATTGAAAACATGTCCATTACTTACAGGGTTGGACATGCTAGAGGCAGGAAACATGGTCCGGTATTGGGCCAAATCCAGAACCCGGGGTCAAGTTTAAGAATAAGGGGGGCGGTAAGCCATTTAGCACGGAAACGAGGGAAACTTTTTTCACACCGAGAGTTGTGAGTCTGTGGAAATTCTCTGCCTAGAGGGCGGTTGGCAGGCCGCTGTTTCTGGATGCTTTCAAAGAGCGCGCTAGATAGGGATGCCTACTTAAAGATAGCGGAGTCAGGGGATATGGGGCACGAAGGCAGGAACGGGGGAAGTAGGTTACTGATTGGGTGCACCCCCTCCCCCCCCCCCCCCCCCAAAAATGGTGTGGCATATCAGCCCCATGATCATATTGACTGGCGGTGCTGGCCGAAGGGCCAACAGGCCTGCTCCTGCACTATTGTCTATTGTCTTTTCATATAGTCCCTTGCAAGGCCACACAGCACGCCTAGGGTCCTGTTCTGTTCATGAGGGTTAATGGGGCAGTGTTCCACTGTCCCGGCCCCAATGGAGGACCCAGCATGGGGGGACCACGTCAGGGGGGGCGAGGAGAAGATGGAGGACCGGAGGGGGAGAGAGAACGGAGGAGGAGGAGCTGCGGCGGTGCTTTGCACAACTTTGTCGTGCCCTTTATGTGCTGACTCTTTTCATAGCTTGGGTGTAGAAGCAAGAATTTCATATGCCACTGAAATAGTCCATTCCATCCTTCCAATCACCCAGTGATAGGCAGCAGAATTAGGCCATTCGGACCATCTGTCTACTCCGCCATTCCCAAACATGGTGATCTATTCTCTCTAATCCCATTCTCCTGCGTCTCCCATAACCCCCTGACATCGCATAATCAGGAATCGCACGATTTAGCCTTAAATCTATCCATTGACTTGGCTCACGCGTCTGGGGCTTGCAACCAAAGATTACCACACTCTGAGGTAAGAGATTCTCCTCATATCCTTCTGACAGGAACATCTATAATTCTGAGGTTGTTGACCCTTGGTCCTAGGCTCTCCACTCGTGGAAACATCTCTCACATCCACTTATCCAGGCCCTCCTCTTAATTCCCATCGTTATTCCAGCTTTACAAAGTAACAGGTGGAGGGGTTTTGGGGAGAGAAGGCCACGGAGAATGGGTTTAGGAGGGAGAGCTTATATCAGCCTGCTTGAAAGGCGGAAGTCGGTTTGACGGCCCGACTAGTATTTACGTCCTATGACGTTTCACTTTTCGCTAAGATCCTACCCTTCCACGCAGCAATGATTGGTACCTAGTCAAAGGCCTTGCTAAAGCCTCGTAGACAATGTCCACCTTCCTGAAAGACTTCACTCACATTGCAGCGCCTAGCCACACAACCCCACGTGACAATACTCTCTTAACACTTCCCATGGCATTTTAACCATAAAATACATCGAATTAGGTGAGGAGAGGCCATTGGCTTCGAGCCTGCACGCATTCCCCATCTGATCATGGTGATCATCCAAATCCGTATCCTGTACCCTGCCTTATCTCCATACGCCCTGGAACCTTTAGCCACAAGGGCCACCATCCAACTCCCCTCTCAATATTGGCACACGATCCACTGCGCCTCAGCAACTTCTGTGGCAGAGAATTGCATAGATTACACTCTCTGTGTGAAAAACGATTTTCTCTTCCAGGTCCTAAAAGACTTCCCCTTCTCCTATAAACTGTGACCCCTTGTCTGGACTTCCCAAACTTCGGGAACAATCTTTCCTGCATTAGCCTGTCCAACCTAAGATTTTTGTAAGTCTCTATGAGCTCACCCTCAATCTCCTAAATTCAGCGAGTACAAGCCGAGTTTATCAAGTCTTTTTCATAGGAGTGTGCCATCCCAGGAAACAGTTTGTGTGAACCTTCTCTGTACTCCCTTATGGCAAGACCGTCTTTCCTCAGATTAGGAGCACCCCAAACATGTCACAATACTCCAGGTGTGGGCTCCACCAAGACCTTTACACCTGCAGTAGAACTTCTGCTCTTGTACTCAAATCAATTTTGCTATGAATGCCTACATTACCATTAGCTTTCTTCACAGCCTGCTGTCTGCATGACTAAGCAGTTTCCCCACTCCCGATGTTAGACTAACTGGGTCAGTAATTCCCGTTTTTTCTTCCTCTTTTTAAAAGTTGGTTAACATAGCTACCCTCCAACCGTCAGGACACTACTCTGGATCTAAAGAGTTTTGAAAACTTTTCACTAAGGCATCGCTTTTTTGGGGCTACCTTCCATAAGTTACCTGGGATGCAGAGCCAAATTGGCCTGTCCCCCCCCAACACGGGATTTATCAGCCTTTAAATCCATTAATTTACCTAACACACTTTCCGGCTAACTGGCTTTCACTCTGTTCCTCCTTTTTTCCCTTTTCCATTTGACCCGCGATCCCCTGCTATTTTCGGAAATTATTTTATGTATTCCTTAGTGAAGACAGAAATAAAATAGTTATTCTATTGGTTGTATGTCCTGTTCATAGATCCCCAATTCACCGTTCTGACTGCAAGGGACCTACATGTAGTAAAATTAATCTTTTTCGCTTCACATATCGATAAAAAACTTGCAGTCTTTTATGTTTTGCCAGTTTTCTGTCTTATCTATTTTCCCATTTCCTAATTAAGCCCTTTGTCCTTCTCTGTTGGTCTCTGAATTTCTCCCTGTCCCTTGTAGGCTGCTTTTTCTGGTAACATTTTGTAGCTTCATCTTTTGCTTTTGATACTATCCCTGATTGCCTTGTTATCCACAGATGCACGCCTTACCTGCTTTTATTCTTTTGCCATTACTGGGTGAACAATTGTTGTAGATCATCCAATGCAGTCTTTAAATGCTTCCATTGCATAACGACGTCTAACCTTTCAAAGACTCAATTGTTATTCCATCTTGGCCAATACACATCTTCATTCCTCACAGTTACCTTTCTTAAGTTCGGACCGTGTTTTGAATTAACAAATGTCACTCTCCATCCTAATGAAGACACTCAACCATATTATGGTCACTTCTTGCCCAAGGGGCCACCGTACAATGGGCTGCTAACTAACCCTTGACTCATTACTCATATTCCCGTCTAGAATAGCTGCTCTCTCATGGTTCCCTCTATGTTGGTTTAGAAAACTATCCATATACATTCCACGATAAAGAAATCTCTTCTCCGCACCCCTGCCAAATTTGATTCCCAAATTAAATGTAGATTGAAGTCCCCATTATAACGGTTTTACCTTCGTTGCATGCATTTCGAGAATTTCCTGTTTGATGCATCCCACAACTCACTACTACTGTGAGGTGGCCTGTACACAACCACATAGCGTTTCTGCCCTTAGTGTTTCGCAGGCTCCACCCATATCGATTCCAAATCCTCAAGCTAAGGTCCTTTCCTTTCCATTGCATTCTTCCTCTCAACCAGCAAAGCTACCCCACTCCTTTTCCTCTCTGACTATCCCGCCTGTTATGAATATCCCTGGCTGTTCAGCTCCCGCCTTGGTCACCTTGGAGCCTGTCTACGTGATTCCTACTATATCATAATAATTATAGCTATCTGCACGTTCAACTCAGCCACCTTGTTACGAATGCTCTCGCATTGAGGACACAAAGCCTTCAGGGCTTGATTTTACAACGCTCGTGCCCCTTTTACAATTATGTTGAAAGGTGGCCCTTTTTGATTTTTGCGCTGGATTTGTTCTGCGGCCACTTTGTCACCTTGCTTATTATTGCTCTTATCCTCATTTTTACAACACCTCTGTCTCTCTGCTCACACAGTTAAGAAACCCTTCCACTTTTATTCTCAGTTTGTTTTTTTTTCTTCATTTCTCCCTACGTGTTGCGTCAGATGCTTTCTCTTCTCTGCCTCCTGCCTTCACAAACGGACTACTTGCCTTCTCTATGTGAGTTCTCCCGTTAGTCCATCGGTCTGAATGCATGTCGACAGGTCTTGCCAGTCTTTACATAACTGCAAAGATTAGCTTATCGATATCCTTCTTTCATTTTAGTCAAAACATAGGAAATCATCATTCTTAATGGTGAAAGAATCATCCTTTCACTGCACAGGAAAAGATTATTAAATCATGCACCACTTGAGCTAATTTAGACAGTGGAGAACCATTCGCATTTTCAGCCGTGACAAATGGGATTTGATTAATGAGGTGCGGGTGCAGAGAAACACAATTAAATAATGTCATCTGTACCAGCAATGGAACATGACTTTCTTACTGCTGCCAAGCTCTATAGGCCCGTAAACACAATAACTCTAAACAGATAATATTTATGTTAGGCAGGAGATGAGGAGGAATTTCTTCAGCTGAGGGGGTGGTGAATCTGTGGTATTATTGGCCACTGAAGGTGTGGAGGCAAGTCAGTGGATATATTTAAGGCAGAGATAGTAATTCGGGTGTCAGGGGTTATGGGGAGAAGGCAGGAAAATAGGGTAGGAGGGAGATTGGATTCCGTCATGTTGGTAATTGAGGACTAGACTTGATGGCCGAATGACCTAATTCTTCTCCTATACTATGAAAAATCAATATCATATTATCATAACTTCTCATTTTGTAGAACCATGTCATCATATCATGTTGAAATTCAGCATCATCCTCATATCAATCGTCCTCATCATCATCCATCATCATCATCATCCTCATCTCATCATCCTCGTCCTCATCTTCATCAACGTCCTCATACTCATCATCTGGCCTCATCATCATCATCACCGTCATCATCATCATCAGTCTCATATCACCATCGTCCTCATCATCATCATCTTCCTCATATCATCATCTTCCTCACATCCTCCTCAAACCTCTCATTTCCTCATCTCATCCTCATCATCCTCCTCATCTAATCATCCTCTCCTCATCCTCATCATCCTTCCTCATCCTCATCATCATCCTCATCATCATCTTCATCTCATCCTATCCTCATCTCATATCATCATCCTCAATCATCATCAACATGTGGTATGTACAAACAGTCATCGCAACTACTGAAGTGTGGGATGGCCGTTGGCTCGCTAGGAGCTCATCTGCCCTTTGACAGTCTTGCTTTTGATTCCTGCTGGGGGTCCACAGCCCCCTCCTCACTGGCAAACCAGGTGGGGAGACGGTTTAGGCGCAGACTATCCGACCATGGAGCAGGTAGCACGGGATTACATAGTACTCTAAAGAAAAGGATGCATGACATCAGACAAATTCCGGCCAATATGTCTCCTCACGTCGAGGGAAATTCTTTTTCAGCATTGTATCACAAAGGCTATCCACCTATCTGGTAACAATCAAAGTACATTGATACATCTGTACAGAAAGCAGGAATTCCTGGTTTTTCGGGCTGCTTGGAGCATACAAGCATGATCTGGCACCAGAATCCAAGCAGCTAAGGACAAGAGAGGGACCTTATCACTTGATCTTCCTCGATCTGGCCAATGCATTTCGTTCATTATCCACATGAACTCCTTTGGGAATCTTTTGCCTTTTTCCATGCACCAGAGCTCATCACCACACTGGTCAAGAACTATTTCCAAGACCTGCAGCTGTGCTTCACAACAGCTGAATTCAGTACAGCATGGCAGCGCTTGTAAGTTAAGGCATCATGGCAGGTGCACAGTCTCACCCTTGGCCTTTACAATGGCCATGGAAGTCATCATCAGTGCATCAAAATGGGTGGTGGGCGGTGAACGAACCAGTGCTGGGCTCCGTCTGCCACCCATCAGGGCATACATTGGACGATATGACAACATATAACCACTACTGCAGCATGCACCAAGCGGTGCTACTTGGAAAGCTGCAGGAGAACATCAAGGTGGGCCCGAATGAAAATCAAACCAAGTAAGTCTCGAAGCATCTCCATAGTTAAGGGGGTGCTTAAGAGACACAAGGTTCTGCATCGTGACGACCTAATACCAACAGTGTCTGAGCAGCCAGTAAAAAGCCTGGGCCGATGGTACAACGCAAGTTCTCAAGGACAAAGAGCAGGTGCAACAACTAAGGCAAGAAATTGTCAACGGCCTGGAGAGATCATCAATCAGACCCTACTTCTGCCTGGTGAAACTGAAGCTCTGGTGCCTACAGTTTGGACTCCATTCCTCGGACAATGTGGCCACTGACCGTTTTATGAAGCCCAATAACAACTGTAGGGAGAGAGATGGAGCGAACCATAACTTCATCCGCGAAGAAATGGCTCGGTGTCCCACGATGTCTAAACTAAACATCGGCCTCTATTGCAAAGGGGTCCTGGAACTACCTCTCACTAGTCTAACAGAGGTAATACAAGTGTTCCAAAGTAAGACTCCATATGGACACTGAGGGACTCTAAGACAAGACCATCAGTGCTGTTGCGCCGCCCCTAGTAACGGGCCGGGAAGTGGGACACATATGATGCAGTACAGCAAGCTTCATCAGCCCTGAGGCACAAAGACATCGTGGGGCAAAGTGCAGACAGAGAAGAGGAGGCTTTGGCCTTACGACAAGTAAACCAACTTGGCGAAAGGCCATAACATCAGAGCGGGAGGACATTGTGGTTGAGGAGGTGCGGTGACAGGAGGAGCCGCAAAGAAGTGCAAAGGCGGTCTCTCTTGCCAAACAGGGGCAATGGATGCAGTGGGAAGGTTGTGGAGCAGAGGAAGATCAGCTGGAAAGAGAAACTTTGGGAATGGAATCAAGCAAAATCAGCTTCATCATCAGAGCGACATACGACGTCCTTCCATCACCAAAGAACTCCATCAGTGGTGCCGGCGCGAGGATCCAACCTGTGCCTCTCTGCCCAACTTCCAGCGATCCTCAAACACATCATGGTAGCTGCAAGACCAGCCTCACGCTACGGGAGATACACGTGGCAGCAAAATCAGGATATTAAAAAGCCTGGCAACAGCCCTTGAGAAATCAGGCTGTGTGCGACCAACTCCTTGCCTCCGAGAGCAAGCAACCCCTCCCACTTAGGGCAACAACCTTTGTCCGAGAAGGAACAGAAAACACCTAGACATCCTTCCACACAGATCAGAAGAAGGAAACCTATGCAGGCCCGTGACTGGAGGATGCTGGCGGGACATCGGCCCCCGCCGACAACTAATCTTTCCACTGAAATTTGCTTCAACCAACCTCAGGCAGATTTGTGTTCTGGTCCCTTTCACAGAAACTGCTTACCATCCTAGAGCTCACAGTTCCATGGGAGAACTCTGTTTGTGGAGGCCTATGAGCGCAAGAAGCTGCGCTAAACACAGAGCTTGCAGCAGAGGCAACGCCAGCGTGGCTGGAACGCCACAGTCCATCCAGTTGAAGTGGGATGCAGAGGATTTGTATGCGTTGGTTCTACCATCAGACTGCTGAAGGAGCTTGGAATCACAGGACCAGGCTCTGCGGAAGTACCATAAAGATCACTCTCAGACGTGACTGAAAGAAGCAGCCGTTGGATTTGGCTCAAGTGGGAAAGACCCATGCTGGGCCCCAAGTACATCAAGGTGAATCTTTGTAGGGCAGTTTAGACACGGGACACGCGCTGAGGGCTGATCATCCTGCAGCGGGCCACCCTTGTGGAGGGTGTTATAGTGTTAAAAGGCCGAAACACCCAGTGATGCAAGGGTACACTACTGATGAATGATGTGTCCTGTGCCCACTGTCCTTAAGGTTACCCAGGCAAGATATACGTATACGTACCCCCCCCCCCCGCCCCCCCCCCCCTGATGTTGAGCGTCAACCACACTCAGCAATCAATGAATGTCGTGAAATGCTCCCCACCTACTGGCACAAGGGACTTCTTAACATCTTGTCCCCTGTGTATTTGATTCGTTGTGGGGGGAACGCCCCCCGACTGGACCATATTTAATATCATGGTAATCAGACAAAAACGTGCAAAGACCAATGTCTGTCGTGCAAAAACCAAAGTAAAGCTCATCGTTAATCATGTTACTGAGGTGTGGTGGTGGTTAGAAAATAAACCAAATGCCAGAAAACTCCATGCATGTTGTGAACTCTTCATTAGTCACGGGATTTATTATGTCTGTAATTTATTATGTAAACAGAAGCCTTGGATGAACCATGAGATCCGCACTCTTCTAAAGACCAGATCCGGGCATTCAGGTCTGGAGACACAGAGGTCTACAAGAAGTCCAGATACCACCTTGGTAAGGCCATCAAAAAAGCCAAAAGGGACTTCTGCTCCAAGCCTGGAGGATGAGACGGATGTGGCGGGGATTGAATGCCATCACCTCCTCATGTCGAAACCAGGAGGCAGCTCGGATGTCGGCGAAAACATCACTCCTGACGAGCTCAATGCATTTTACGCACGCTTTGATAGGGAGAACACTGATGTGTCTTCCGAGCCCCCATTCGCTGTGATGGTATTTCAGCACAGTCCACAGAGGCCGACGTCAGAAGATCCTTCAGGGGGGTTTGATCCCTCGAAAGGCGTCTGGACCTGATGGTATACCCGGTCGTGTTCTAAAAACCTGTGCGGACCAACTGGCTGGAGTTTTTACGGACATTTTCAACCTCGCACTTCTGAGGTCTGAGGTCCCCATGCTTTAAAAAGGCATCAATTAATTACCGGTGCCCAAGAAGAACAAGGTGACGTGCCTCAATGACTATCGACCTGTGCACTAACGCCTGTGGTGATGAAATGCTTTGAGAGGTTGATCATGGCGCAAATCAACTCCTACCCGACACAAAACCTGGACCCAATGCAGTTCGCTTACCCCACAACAGATCAACGGTGGATGCGATCTCGCTGGCCCTCCACTCCGCTCTGGACCACTTGGACAACAAAAACTCATATGTCAGGCTGTTATTCATCGATTACAGCTCGGCATTTAACACAATCATCCCCTCCAAGCTGGTTACCAAACTCGCAGAACTGGGTCTCTGCGCAGCCTCTGCAATTGGATCCTCGACTTCCTCATCCCACAGACCACAGTCTGTCCTTATTGGTGGTAATGTGTATCCTCGATAACAATCAGCACGGGAGCACCTCTAGCTGCGTGCTCAGCCCCTGCTGTACTCACTCTATACTCATGACTGCGTAGCCAGACATAGTGTGAACTCCATCATCAGGTTCGCCAACGACACCACTGTTGTGGGACGAATCACTGATGGGGGATGAGTTCAGAGTAGAAGTGAGATCGACCGATTGACCAAATGGTGCCCGCACAATAACCTGGCTTCTCAACACCAGCAAAACCAAGGATATGATTTGTGGGACTTTGGAAGGGGTAGGATGGGGACCCACTGGTCCCGTTTATATCAACGGGACGGTGATGGAAAGGGTCACGAGTTTCAAATTCCTGGGCGTGCGTATTTCCGAAGATCTTTCCTGGTCCCAGACCACTGATGCAATCATAAAGAAAACACATCAGTGCCTCTACTTCCTGAGAAGATTACGGAGAATTGGTATGTCAAAGAGGATTCTCTCGAACTACAGGTGCACAGTGGGCACGCTGACCGGTTGCATTGTGGCTTGGTTCGGCAACTTGAGCGTCCAGGAGCGGAAAAAAGGATGCAGAAAAGTTGTGACCATTGCCCAGATCTGACGTCCCCACCATCAAAGAGATCTATCGCAGTCGCTGCCTCAAAAAGGCAGTAAACATCATCAAGGACTCCACACCATCCTGGAACCACACACTTCATCTCTCTGCTGCCATCAGGTACAGGAGCCGAAATCTGCAACATCCAGGTTTTAGGAACAGCCTCTTTGGCTTTTTTTTTTTTATCCGTTGTCGTTGGGCCTAACATCGTGGAGCGGCGGCCTCCAACCAAATCGACTGGGGCTCCAGTCGCAGAACCTGCGGACTCACCATCGCGGGCTGGCCGACTGCAGAGTGCGGAGCGCTGTGTGGCGCGCGGCTGCGACCCGACACCGACCCGACTTCGGAACCCGGAGGATACGGCTGCAGGCCCTGTGGATGGTAACATCGGGACCTCGTAGGTCCCTGGTAGGAGACCGCTTTTCGGAGGTCCCGCAATGGCAAACTTCTCCCGCCCGAACCGAGGGGTCTAAATCGACCCGGAGCGGGGCCTTACATCGCCCAGCGCGGCTTAAACGGCCGCGGGACTTACCATCGCCCGCCGGGGGGGCTCTAACATCTAACATCAGCAGCGTCGATCGGCTCGATGCAGCAGTTTGGCTGCTTGACTGCGGGAGAGGAATGGGCACAGAGAACAGGGAGGAGATAAGACTTTTGCCTTCCATCACAGTGAGGAGGTGTTTGGGGATTCACCGTGATGGATGTTTGTGTGGAATTGTGTTAATTGTGTGTCTTGGGTTTTTTGTTTGATGATGACTGCAGAAACGCAATTTCATTTGAACTTAAATGTTCAAATGATAATAAATGATTCTGATTCTGATTCCCCACTGCCATCAGGCTATTAAACTCGCCAACAAACAAACTCTGAACTGTAACAGCCTACTGCACTTTATCTGCTTATTTATGTGTATATTGAACTTGAAACAGTTCTGTATTTATGCTTACAATACTGGTGTGTTGCAGCAAGCAAGAATGTCATTGTCCTATCTGGGACCATGACAATTAAACTCTCTTGACTTGACATGACTTGTCTGTTTACCTTTTAAAAAAAAATATCCACTGAACTTTTCTATTCATTGTTAATTATGGGTTTTCACAGAGTTCCATGTTCACATATCTGCAATATTTGTTGTTTAGTTTAGTTTAGTTTAGAGATACAGCGCGTAAACAGGCCCTTCGGCCCGCAGGGTCCGTGCCGACCAGCCATCCCCGCTATCGCGGATCAACACTCTCCTACACGCACTAGGGACAATTTACATATACACCAAGCCAATTAACCTACAAACCTGCACGTCATTGGAGTGTGGGAGGAAACCGGAGCACCCGGAGAAAACACACGCAGGTCACGGGGAGAACGTAGAAACTCCGTACAGACAGCGCCCGTAGTCAGGATCGAACCCGGGTCTCCGGCGCTGCATTCGCTGTGAGGCAGCAACTCTACCGCTGCGCCACCGTGCTGCCGTGTTGCTGTAAGTAAGTTTGGTTGTTGTTCCGTTTCTGGATAAATGAGAATAAAATATAACAATCACGTGCTAAACTACTATCCACCTCATTGGTGACCCTCGGGCTATCCTTGATCCGACTTTGCTGGCTTCACCTTGCACTAAACGTTATTCCCTTGTCATGTATCTGTACACTGTAAATGGCTTGATTGTAATCACGTATTGTCTTTCCGCTGACTGGATCGCACGCAACAAAAGCTTTTCACTGTACCTCGGTACACGTGACAATTAAACTAAACTGAAACTGAAAACACTCTTGACTCTTGATTTCTCCAATTTCAGGTAGTCCCTGCTTTCTCCCTCCTTCCCGTCCCCTTCCCAGCTCTCCCACAGCCCACTGTCTCTGCCTCTTCCTTTCTTCTTCCGCCCCCCCCCCCCCCCCCCACCTCCACATCAGTCTGAAGAAGGGTCTCGATCTGAAACGTCACCTATTCCTTCGCTCCATCGATGCTGCCTCACCCGCTGAGTTTCGCCAGCATTTTTGTCCACCTTGACTTGTCTATTGCCTTTGTGCTCAGTTTGGAACATCAGGCAGCAGCTCAGCGCTGAATCCAATGAGGAATGCCAGCGCACTTCACGTCGTGTCGTAGACTGCTCCATCTGCCCAGCCACCCTGGTATCTGATGGGTGGAAATATCACAGATTAGATGGCAGAGCTAAACGGTAGGAGCGGCAAAGTTCACAAGTGACAGGAGCAGAATTAGGCCATTCGGCCAATCAAGTCACTGTCTCCGCCATTCAATCAATGGTTGATCTATCTATCCCTCCTAACCCCATTCCCCAAACCCCTGACACCCGTACTAATCAAAACTCTACCAATCTCCGCCTCAGAAATATCCACTGACTTGCCGTCTGTGGCAAAGAATTCCACAGATTCACCACCCTCTGGCTAAAGAAGTTTAGAAGGATGAGAGGGGATCTCATTGAAACATATAAGATTATTAAGGGTTTGGACACGCTAGAGGCAGGAAACCTGTTCCCGATGTTGGGGGAGTCCAGAACCAGGGGCCACAGTTTAAGAATAATGGTAAGCCATTTAGAACGGAGCTGAGGAAACACTTTTTCACACAGAGAGTTGTGAGTCTGTGGAATTCTCTGCCTCAGAGGGCGGTGGAGGCCTATTCTCTGGATACTTTCAAGAGAGAGCTAAGGGCTCTTAAAGATAGCGGAGTGAAGGGATATGGGGAGAAGGCAGGAACGGGGTACTGATTGGGGATGATCAGCCATGATCACATTGAATGGCGGTGCTGGCTCAAAGGGCCGAATGGCCTACTCCTGCGCCTATTGTCTATTGTCTGTAGTCCTCATCTCCTTTCTGAAAGCAGTTCCTTTGATGCTGAGGCTGTCAGCCATGTAAATGCATTCCTGGAGTTAGTAATCATGGAATATATTACTCAGTTCCAATCATCATTTGGTAACAGACCAAGAGGGCCCGTCATTATTGAACAAACCTACAGCATTCATCTACCTATCCTGAATACAAATATAATATAAAATCATTTCTGAGGATGTTAATTCTACAAGGATTGTATACATTCTTACATTCATTTCATGAATGGTTATTTGATTACGATAGTTGTCTTTTTTCTGTCTCGGTCTGAACTCGATCTCTGGAGACATGAGGAACTGCAGATGCCAGAATCTTGAGTAAATCACAAAGCGCTGGAGGAACTCAGTGGGTCAGGCAGCGTCTGTGGATCAGGCAGCCTCTTCTCTCCGTATCTGATACCTTATTGTCTCATTTCCACCTCCAGCCTTTGTCACTCACTCCACCCACTCCACTAATCAACCCCTCACCTGTACCCACCTATCACTTGCCAAACTTTATCCTGCCCCCACCTCTCTTTTCCAGCTTTCTCCGCCCCGTTCCATCAGCCTGAAGAAGGGTCTCGAGCCGAAACGTCGCCTGTCCATTCCCCCCAAAGAAAATGCCTCAATATCAATATCCGTTTTATTTGTCACTTGCACATAAGGTGCAGTGAAATGAATTTGCCAGCAGCGTTACAATGAAAAAAAGACACAAACTTCCACCACAACTTTAACCAAACTTCACCAGCATTCATCACTGGTGGAAGGCACAACATTTGGCCAGTCCTCCTCCATTTTCCCCCGTGGTCGGGACCTCAACCCTCTGCAGCCGCCGCTACGGGCGTCCAGATGTTCAGACAAGGTAAAGTCCAGATAAAGTCCAAGCTTCAGGTTGGTGTAGGCCTCAGGCCGGCAGTCGAAGATTTAAAGTCCCCCGCCGCGCTGCAGCAAGAAGCACCGCAGACCGCAGGGCCGGCGGCCAGAGCTCCTCTCCAAGGGTCCCCGGCGAGGGACCCCGCTCCTGATGGTACGTCCTCGCGGTAGAAGATGGCCGCGGGCCGGCGGTCAGAGCTTCTTCTCCTCCCGGGTCCCCAAACGCCGGGTCCCCAAATCCCTGACCCGCTGAGTTCCTCCAGCACTTTGTCTTTTGAAGTCAATCTCTTGTGGTTTTAAAGATTGCATAAATCTATTCAGATCTGATGACTTGCTTGATTCAGAAATTAAGTATACTTTATTAAATCTGAGATAATCAATTTTGAATAACTGCTGACACTCACCAATTATGTAACCACATTATTGACCATAACATCGTACTTTTATGAAATGCTTTTCAATTAGAAATGTTCCATGTAAAAGAAATGGAGGATTTGTAACGAAGGCCAAGACTTTTTGTCAAAGGGGTGGAATTTGAACAAGATGAACCAGGAGAGCGAATAGAGTCACAGAGCATAGAAACAGGCCCTTCAGCTCAACTTGCCCACACCCACTAGGATCACTAGTCCCAACCTGCCCGCGTTTGGCCCATATCCCTCTTAACCTTCCCCATCCAATAGGACTTATGGGAGGCAATGTCGGGAATATATCTTTGACACAATGAAAGTTACAGAGTCTGATGTTGTGGGAAAACCAGCGAGTTTTGGACTAGTCCTCACTAGTTCACACTTGAGGCTTTCATTCGGACATTGTCCAAGGCTGATGCGGACAATATTACACAGTTTTTTTAAATTAAAAATATTTATCCAAACATTAAAATTGTATTTACAAAACAATAAAACAAAACAGAACCACCACCATAGTACAGGACACAACAAATATACCAAGTAAACTGCAAAACTACTGTATTACAATCAAAGATCCTGTAG
Organism: Okamejei kenojei; assembly: GCA_035221665.1. Classification (NCBI taxonomy): domain Eukaryota; kingdom Metazoa; phylum Chordata; class Chondrichthyes; order Rajiformes; family Rajidae; genus Okamejei; species Okamejei kenojei. The sequence continues at coordinate 2,963,284 of CM069144.1, forward strand.
GGAGCAAGATAGCCCACTCGACAAAAAATACGTAGTACGGTCATGGGCAGGTTCGTGGGTACTTTTCGGCCCCATTTCCGTAACCGGCTTCCGTCTCCGCACCAAAGATCCCTTAGGATAATAGTGCGGAGACGGAAGCCGTTACGGAAACATCCTCGTAAAAATAAAAGTTATTTGGTAAAAATCTTCTCCTCATTTTCAGAATTATAATTTTTTAACACAAACTGTTCCCGCTCAACGTTGATTACACTGCGAGTCGGGTCGGGTCGGGTCGGGTCGGGTCGGGTCGGGTTACTGAAATGGATGAAAAAAAGGCCCACGTTCCGCTCCGTTGCGTACTACACGTCAGCCCATTGCAGTTAGCAGGAGTGGTCTATCTTGCTTGCTATAGTATCTTTGATTACAATCCTTGTCCCGGATGCATTCCACCCCCCGCTGTGTCCAGCGGTCCCGGAAACCCCCCGGGTGCCCGTGGACATCGCGTAGTCCCTCTCTAGTAACACCACCCGGGCGCGGATGTAACCCCGGAAAAGGGGCAGGCAGCTGACTCGGGTAAAGCCCTCCACCGCCTGGCACCGTGACTCGCGGAAGGCCAGCTTGGCCAGGCCCAGGAGCAAACCAACCAGCAACATTACACAGTGGATGGTGACAGCTGTACTTGATCAGATATACATCAATGCAATAAATAATGGACTATGAAAACTATGACAGTCGACGGCAGTCACTGAAAAAAATCACCTCAGTGGGACAGGCCCCTTACTCCAGTTTCTAGCTGCCTTAATCTAATCTGACCCAGTATACTAGGCAATTCTTCTTGCCAACTAAACTCAACGATTAGAGTGCTACTTAGCACATTAGTAACAAGCACAGGATGGTCTCATTTTATAACCATCAAATATAAATCCACAATCCCATTAAATCTGCAGCTGTCTCAAGTTTCTCATTCCAGTAAAGTCTTATTAGTTTCCTTGGGCCACAAGAGTTTTCATTGAAAAGGTCAAATCGGGTAACAAGCAACAAAGGGAATGAAGGGGCTTCAATTCAGTTTAGTTTAATGTCACGTGCAGCGAATTGGCATCGTACAAAAGTAAATTGTCCTTCGTGCTTGTAGGGTAGTGTTAGTGTGCGGGGATCGCTGGTTGGCGCGGACTCGATGGGCTGAAGGGCCTGTTTCCGTGCTGTATCTCTAAACTATTTAATGGATCGACTGGGCTTATATTCACTGGAATTTAGAAGGATGAGAGGACATCCCGTAGAAATATATAAAATTCTTTAGGAATTGGACAGGCTAGATGCAGGAAAAATGTCCCCGATGTTGGGGGAGTCCAGAACCAGGGGTCACAGTTTAAGAATAAGGGGTCGGCCATTTAGGTCTGAGATGAGGAAAAACATTTTCACCCAGGGAGTTGTGAATCTGTGGAATTCTCCACCACAGAAGGCAGTGGAGGCCAATGCACTGGATGTTTTCAAGAGAGAGTTAGATTTAGCTCTTGGGGCTAACGGAATCAAGGGATATGGGGAGAAAGCAGGAACGGGGTACTGATTTTGGATGATCAGCCATGATCATATTGAATGGTGGTGCTGGCTCGAAGGGCCGAATGGCCGTCTCCTGCACCTATTGACTATGTTTCAATTTTTTCTAACTAAACTAAAAACGGAACTAAAATACTGCTGCCACTACGGTTATCAAGCCCGCACACTTGGCAATTGTCCCAGGATGAATTATTTCCAAATGGGAACTTATGTTAAACATCTTTGGTTGCAAAACTTTGGGGAGGATTTTAAAAATAAACTATTTCTGTTAGACACAAGGACCCAAATGTAATGCTTCAAAGATGTTGAAAATCTGTACGTAAAGTGATTAAGAATTGATTTTGGAATGAATTTAAAATGAAGTAAATGCAAGTGTACAAGTGGACACTGAGAAGGTTCAGTGGAAGTAAAGAACAGCAGGTGTGGGTTTATACCAAAGGTAAACACAACTATTTTGCTGCCAAATGTGACCAATTCACTCACCTTCAACCTTACCATGCAGTCATGAAAATACATGATCACAATCGAGTAATTTGCATTATGCAGTCAGAAGGGATGTGGGGAGAAAGCAGGAACGGGGTTCTAATTCTGGACGATCAGCCATGATCACAGAGAATGGCGGTGCTGACTCGAAGGGCCGAATGGCCTCCTCCCGCACCTATTTTCTGTGTTTTTATCACAATGCAGAAAGATTAGAACAGAAGGGGCACTTCTAAACAGCAAAGAGGCTGATAACAGTATGAATCCAAAGGAATGAGGTAGAACACAAAAGCATTTTGTTTATCCATTCATCAGATGCATACGTCTCTCAGCAAGGCACAAATTGCAAGCTAATTATTGATTTAACATTCTTTTCTGCTTGCTCTTAACATAAATTTTTCATGAGGTTTTAAGTAAATAAATAAGAAATAAAGACCAGTATTTACATCACATGGTTCAGGACATCCCAAATATGCTTTACCATCGAATCAATGTTTTTGAAAAAAGACACAGAGTGCTGGAGTAACTCAGCGGGTCAGGCAGCATCTGTGGAGAACATGGATAGGTGACGTTTCACAGAGTGCTGGAGTAACTCAGCGGGTCAGGCAGCATCTGTGGAGAACATGGATAGGTGACGTTTCACAGAGTGCTGGAGTAACTCAGCGGGTCAGGCAGGCATCTGTGGAGAACATGGGTAGGTGACACAGAGTGCTGGAGTAACTCAGCGGGTCAGGCAGCATCTGTGGAGAACATGGATAGGTGACGTTTCACAGAGTGCTGGAGTAACTCAGCGGTCGGGCAGCATCTGTGGAGAACATGGATAGGTGACGTTTCACAGAGTGCTGGAGTAACTCAGCGGGTCAGGCAGCATCTGTGGAGTGAAGGAAATAGGCGCTGTTTCGGGTGGAGACCCTGGTCTGTGGAGGCGCGGAGGCTGTGACCCGACTGCGGAGCATCGGAGGCTTCGGCTGCGGGCCCTGCGGACGGTAAAATCGTGAGCTCGCAGGTCCCTGGTGGGAGACCGATTTTCGGGATCTCCCGTAACGGCAACTTTGCCCGCCCCGAAATACGGGGTTTGAATCGGTCATCGCAGGGCCTTACATCGCCCGGCGCGGCTTAATCGGCCGCGGGACTTACCAACGCCCGCCGGGGGCTTTAACATCAAGAGCCTCGATCGCCTCGATGCAGGAGAAGAACAAAGAACAGGGAAGAGATAAGACTTTGCCTTCCATCACAGTGAGGAGGTGGTTGGAGATTCACTGCGATGGATGTTTGTGTGAAACTGTACTAACTGTGTGTTATATCTATTTTACTGTTATGACTGCAGGGAACAAAATTTCGTTCAAACCCCTGTCTGTTTGAATGACAATAAAGGCATTTTGTATTTGTTTGTATTGTATTTGTACACCTATAAACCCGCACGTCTTTGGAGCATTTGAGAAAACTGAAGATCCCGGAGAAAACCCACACAGGTCACGGGGAAAACGTGCAAGCCCCGCACAATAGACAAGAGACAACAGGTGCAGGAGGAGGCCATTCGGCCCTTCGAGCCAGCACCGCCATTCAATGTGATCATGGCTGATCATCCCCAATCAGTACCCCGTTCCTGCCTTCTCCCAATATCCCCTGACTCCGCTATCTGTAAGACAGCACCCAAACTCAACCACTGCGCCACCGTGCCGCCCTGTAAAAAAAGTCGCTTTGGAGATTATTATCCCTGAGAAAGAGACTGTTTCAGACATATCCCAGTGTGATCCTGTAAATAAAAATGTTAGTGTTTGTCTAAGAGCAGAAATGCTCCCTGTGAAGAGATTAGTAACCTACTAATGAAGTGTACAATCTTCACGATAAAGCAGACTAACAAACTAATCCCCTCAGTCACCAAGCAGTTCTCAAATTCTGGATTTCTTTCTACCATCTGCCATCAAAACTTCTAAAGGGACATTGCGTTTCTCACTGCACAATTAAAATTCATGTCAGTATTCGGTGAGACTGCAGTGTTAGAATTAGCAAAACCTTTCACTTTTATTTCACAGTAACTTGCCCGCAGTTCTTCTTGCGATCTTCTGCCCTAATCAATGATATTGTGTTTGATATTTTTTACAATCTCTTCCCTGTAATCTGATGGTTTGAATCTTTTTATTTCAATCTGAAGACATTCATAATACAAGGATTACAACATTTCTCAGCCCCTCTCACTTTTTGCTCCCATTCCTAATCTCCATTTTCAAACTCGGGGGATTACAACAACAAACTTGTAGAACAATAAAAGATGAAACATGATGAACATTTCAGTGATGTCAGGGGCACTGCCAGAACTAAATTGTTGATAAACAATTATCAACATGATAATATGAAGAAGGGTCTCGACCCGAAACGTTGCCTATTCCTTCGTTCCATCGATGCTGCCTCGCCTGCTGAGTTACTTTGGAGGAGCAGCACCTCATATTTCTCTTGGGGAGTTTGCACCCCAGCGGTTCGGACATTGACTTCTCCACTTTCAGGTAGTCCCTGTTTTCTCCCTCTTTCCCCGCCCCTTCCCAGCTCTCCCGCAGCCCACAGCCCACTGTCTCCACCTCTTCCTTTCTTCTTCCCGCCCCCTCCCCCACCTCCACATCAGACTGAAGAAGGGTCTCGACCCGAAACGTTACCTATTCCTTCGCTCCATCGATGCTGCCTCACCCGCTGAGTTTCGCCGGCACTTTTGTCAACCTCTACTACATTGATCTGATTCCTCAACATTCTATCCTACACATTATTAAAATAAAACTTTTTTGGAAGCTAATTAATAAAAAAACTCACATTTTGAAAACTTTGAAGGCCTTTCAGTATTGAATGCTCATTTCAAATGCGCAAACGATCTCCAGCACACCAGGCGACGTAGTAATTCATGAGTTTTATAACAACAGGTTCGGTACAGCACAGAATGACCAGCTATGGCTCCAAGTTTGAGAAAGAAGGAACTGCAGGTAGTCACAGAGTGATACAGCGCGGAAACAGACCCTTCAGCCCAACCTGTCCACACCGACCAATTTGCTCCATCTACACTAGACCCACCTGTCTCCTCTGGCCCATATCGCTCGAAATCTGTCCTATTCATGTACAATAGACAATAGACAATAGGTGAGGAGGCCATACCGCCCTTTGAGCCAGCACCGCCATTCAATGTGATCATGGCTGATCATACCAATCAGTACCCCGTTCCTGCCTTCTCCCCGTATCCCCTGACTCAGTTATCTTTAAGAGCCCTATCTAGCTCTCTCTTGAAAGTATCCAGAGAACCGGCCTCCACCGCCCTCTGAGGCAGAGAATTCCACAGACTCACAACTCTCTGTGAGAAAAAGTGTTTCCTCGTCTCTGTTCTAAATGGCTTCCTCCTTATTCTTAAACTGTGGCCCCTGGTTCTGGACTCCCCCAACATCGGGAACATGTTTCCTGCCTTTAGCGTGTCCAAACACTTAATAATCTTATATGTTTCAATAAGATCCCCTCTCATCCTTCTAAACTCCAGAGTATACACGTACATGTCGAAATGATTCTTAAGTGTTGCAATAGTCCCTGCCTCAACCACCTCTTCCTGAAGTTACTTCTCAGGTTGCATTAGATCCTTGCCCCCCTCAACTGAAACCCTCTGACTAAATAAATTCATCCTCATCTCCTTTCTAAAAGTATGCCCTGTTATTCAGAGGCTGTGCCCTCTGGTCCTAGACTCTGCCACTAGTGGAAACATCCTCTCCACATCCACTCTATCCAAGCCTTTCACTATTTGGTAAGTTTCAATGAGGTTCTCCCTCATCCTTCTAAACTGCAGCGAGTACAGGCCCAGTGCCGACAAACGTCCATCATAGGTTAACCCACTCACTCCCGGGATCATTCTGGTAAACCTCCTCTGGACCCTCTCCAGAGCCAACCGTATCAGCGATAATTTGTCCTTGAGAAAAAGTACTGGAAAATGGTATCTCCACATGGTAACTTCAAATGGTGCCATCAACTGAAAAAATAATCAAAATGCCTCCTTCTGCTTGGCACATGATGGCCAAATGTATTATTTGAACAAATCTCTGTGTAAATGTCTATCAGGGGAGAGGAGAGGGAAAGGATCAGATGTGTTAAACCACTTCATCTCATAGCTCATTTTCACATTGCAATGCAAGAAATGTTAATACAATTTAGTTAGTATTTTTTGCCATTCGGTATCGAAGTTTTGAACTCAATGTAAAGGGACGATAAAGAAACTGCAGTGGTGCAGCGGGTAAAGCAGCTGCCTCACAGCGATCCCAACATCGGCTGCTGTCTGTGTGGAGTTTGCACGTTCTCCCTGTGACCGCGTGAGTTTCTTCCGGTTTCCTCCCACTTCTCAAAGACGTGCGGGTTTGTAGGTTAATCGGCCCTCTGTAAATTTCCCCTAGTGTGTAGGGAGTGGATGAGAAAGTGGGATATCGTAGAACTAGTGTGAACGGGTGATCGAAGGTCGGCCTGGACTCGGCAGGCCAAAGGTAGCATCTTTCAGTTCCGTTCAGTCTAATATATCAAGTGTTATGGCTCACAGCTGGGGCAGCAGGTAAAACCCACATCTTGTGCCAAACACAGGGTGCTGGAGGAACCCAGTAGGTCAGGCAGCATCTGTGGAGGGAATGGACAGACGACGTATCGGGTCAATAGACAACAGGTGCAGGAGTAGGTCATTCGGCCCTTCGAGCCAGCACCGCCATTCAATGTGATCATGGCTGATCATCCACATTCAGTACCCCGCTCCTGCATTCTCCCCATATCCCCTGACTCCGCTATCTTTTAGAGCCCTATCTAACTCTCTCTTGAAAGTATCCAGAGATTTGGCCTCCACCGCCCTCTCAGGTGGAGAATTCCATAGACTCACAACTCTCTTAGTGAAAATGAGTTTCCTCATATCCGTTCTAAATGGCTTACCCCTTATACTTAGACTGTGGCCCCTGGTTCTGGACCCTCACAACATCAGGAACTTTTCCTGCCTCTAGCGTGTTCAATCCCTTACTAATCGTATATGGTTACTTCCAAACTCCAGAGTGTACAAGCCCAGCCGCTCCATTCTATCAACATATGACAGTCTCGCCGTCCCGGGAATTAACCTTGCAAACCTACGCTGCACACCCTCAATAGCAAGAATGTCCTTCCTCAAATTTGGAGACCAAAACTGCACACAATACTCCAGGTGTGGTCTCACTAGGGCCCTGTACAACTGCAGGAGGACCTCTTTGCTCCTACACTCAACTCCTCTTGTTATGAAGGCTAACTTGCCATTAGCTTTCTTCACTGCCTGCTGTACCCGCATGCTTACTTTAATTGACTGATGAACAAGGAGCCCCAGATCCCTTCTCCTTTTCCTAACTTGACATATAATAATCTGCCTTCCTGTTCTTGCCACCTAAGTGGATAACCTCACATTTATCCTCGTTAAACTGCATCTGAAATGCATCTGCCCACTCACCCAACCTGTCCAAGTCACCCTGCATCCTCAAAGCATCCTCCTCACAGTTCACACTGCCACCCAGCTTTGTGTTATCTGAAAATTTGCTAATGTTACTTTGAATCCCTTCATCCAAATCATTGATGTATATTGTAAATAGCTGCGGTCCCAGGACCGAGCCTTGCGGTTACCCACTAGTCACTGCCTGCCATTCTGACAGGCACCCGTTAATCCCTACTCTTTGTTTCCTGTCTGCCAACAAAATATGTATCCATGTCAGCACTCAACCCACAATACCCACGACCCAAAAAGCCATGTCCCCATCAGCAATATCATGATCCATTTTTGCGATGTAATGTTTCTGTGTTTGAAATCAAGTGGCGTACAGTGACAAACTCTTCCAACTTTTAGACTGAACTCACCCATTTCATTGTCAACTAACACATCATAATGAACTTTGAGAGATGTTAAAGAATGAAGATATGATAAATCAAATCAGTTATCAGTACAAATCCCTCAATTTACATTGTTTAGATTTGTTTAGAGATACAGCACGGAAACAGGCCCTTCGGCCCATCGAGTCCGTGCTGACCAATGATCCCCACACACTAACACTACCCTACACACACTGGGGAAAATTTACAATATTACCAAAGCCAATTAACCTACAAACCTGCAGGTCTTTGGAGTGTAGTAGGAAATCGGAGCACCCGGAGAAAACCCACGCAGGTCACTGGGAGAACGTGCAAACTCCGTACAGACAGCACCCGTGGTCAGGATGAAATCTGGGTCTCTGGCGCTGTGAGGCAGCAGCTCTACCGCTGTGCCACCGTACCACCCCCACTGGGACCTTTCTTCAGACTGATCCCAACCTGAAACGTTGCCTGTCCATTCCTTCCACAGATGCTGCCTGACCCGCCTGAGTTCCTCCAGTCTCAAGATTCCAACACTTGCAGTTCCTTGTATCTCCTTCTGGTATGTTGGTTCCACTGTTCTACATCTGCAAACTGCGTTTCTTTAACATAAAGTTAGGAGCCGGAGAGGATTATAGAGTCGTTTTTAATATTCTGTTTGATTATTGGTGCATTTGAGTCAACAGCGATGGAAAATTAATCAAATATTTAAATGTCTCCAATTTCTAAGATGCAGCATTTTGCTCAGTAAAGTCAAAAAATGATTCCAATAATCTATAACTGATTGCTTAATATAAGAACATTTTTAATATTTTGTCATCACAGTTCATTGAAGACAGAATTGTTTATTCATATTTAATGTAAATAATCAAAAAAATTACAAAATGTCAGCAAGATTTGGGGTTATAACAACAAACATTAAATGGTCCATGAAATGTGTGTGATAATGTAAGCTCTTCCATGCAAACTGCAGATGTATGAAATTAAGACACTAAAAATAAGGAATGTGGAATAATTTGCCAAACTGATGAGAGTTTATTGGACTGGCACTAACTCTGTTTTTCCTTGCATAGATCCTGCCCCACCCACTGCAAAACTACAACATATTAACACTGTTCCTTTCATCTTCCCTGGAGACTGGTGACTAAAATTAGAGCACATGGTATTGGGGGTAGGGTGTTGACATGGATAGAAAATTGGTTGGCAGACCGGAAGCAAAGAGTAGGAGTGAACGGGTCCTTTTCAGAATGGCAGGCAGTGGCGAGTGGAGTGCCGCAAGGCTCGGTGTTGGGGCCGCAACTGTTTACCATATATATTAATGATTTGGAAGAGGGAATTAGGAGCAACACTAGCAAGTTTGCGGATGACACAAAGCTGGGAGGCAGTGTGAACTGTGACGAGGATGTTAGGAGGTTGCAGGGGGACCTGGACAGGTTGAGTGAGTGGGCAGATGCGTGGCAGATGCAATATAATATAGATAAATGTGAGGTTATCCACTTTGGTGGCAAAAACAAGGGGGCAGATTATTATCTCAATGGGGTTAGGTTAGGTAAGGGGGAGGTACAGCGAGACCTGGCTGACCTTGTACACCAGGTCACTGAAAGTTGGCGTGCAGGTACAGCAGGCAGTGAAGAAAGCTAATGGAATGTTGGCCTTCATAACAAGAGGATTTCAGTATAGGAGTAGAGAGGTTCTTCTGCAGTTGTATAGGGCTCTGGTGAGACCACATCTGGAGTATTGTGTACAGTTTTGGTCTCCTAATTTGAGGAAGGACGTCCTTGTGATTGAGGCAGTGCAGCGTAGGTTCACGAGATTGATCCCTGGGATGGCGGGACTGTCATATGAGGAAAGATTGAAACGATTAGGCTTGTATTCATTGGAATTTAGAAGGATGAGGGGGAATCTTATAGAAACATATAAAATTATAAAAGGACTGGACAAGCTAGATGCAAGAAAAATGTTCCCAATTTGGGGCGAGTCCAGAACCAGGGGCCACAGTCTTAGAATAAAGGGGAGGTCATTTAAGACTGAGGTGAGAAAAAACGTTTTCACACAGAGAGTTATTAATTTATGGAATTCCCTGCCACAGAGGGCAGTGGAGGCCAAGTCACTGGATGGATTTAAGAGAGAGTAAGATAGAGCTCTAGGGGCTAGTGGAGTCAAGGGATATGGGGAGAAGGCAGGCAGGGGTTATTGATAGGGGACGATCAGCCATGCTCACAATGAATGGCGGTGCTGGCTCGAAGAGCCGAATAGCCTTCCTCCTGCACCTATTTTTTATGCACATGTTTCTATGTTTCCCGCCCCCCCCCCCCCGAAGAAGGGTCTCGACCGGAAACGTCACCTATTCCTTCGCTCCGTAGATGCTGCCTGTCCCGCTGAGTTTCTCCAGCATTTCTGTCTACCTATGATTTTCCGAGCATCTGCAGTTCCTTCTTAAAAATATTTTTTCATATTACTCATTAGAGGTGTATAAAATCTTGAGAGGAATAGATCAGATAGATGCACAGAGTCTCTTGCCCAGAGTCCAGAGTGGGAGAGTCTAGGACTAGAGGACGTAGCCTCAGAATTAAAGGATGTTCTTTTAGGAAGGAGGTGAGGAGAAATTTCTTTGGTCAGAGGGTGGTGGATCTGTGGAATTCATTAGAACAGACGACTGTCAAGGCCAAGTCAGTGGACATTTTAAAGTAGGAGATAATTAGATTCTTGATTAATACCTGTGTCAGAGGTTATGGGGAGAAGGCAGGTGAATGGGGTTAGGAGGGAGAGATAGATCAGCCATGATTGAATGGCGGTGTAGACTTGATGGGCCGAATGGATTAATTCTACTCCTATTCCTTATGACCTTATGAGAGTTGGGGAATCGAGGACCAGAGGACAGAGGTTTAAGATGAAGGGGAATAGATTTAATCTGAGGAGTAACTTTTTCACACAAATGGAACGAGTTGCCAGAGGAGGTAGTTGAGGCTGGGACTCTCCCAACGTTGAAGAAACAGTTGGACAAGTACATGGATGGGACAGGTTTGGAAGGATATGGATCAAATGCGGGCCGGTGGGACTAGTGTAGCTGGGACATGTTGGCCAGTGTGGGCAAGTTTGGCCGAAGGGCCTGTTTCCACCCTGTATCACTCCATGATTTACAAGAAATAATTATTGTGCAACTTAAATATTATGTATAATAAGATTTTGTACTGATAACTGATTTGGTTTATCAATCTTCAGCAGTTTAAAACTGTCAATGTTCATAAGGTCATACGTGATAGAAGCAGAATTAGTCCATTCGGCCCATCAAGTCTACTCCACCATTCAATCATGGCTGATCTATCTCTCCCTCCTAACCCCCATTCTCCTGCTTTCTCCCCATAACCTCTGACACCCGTACATTGCAATTAATAAGTTGGTGGGGGAAATGGGTGCACACTAGGGTTGGGGGGGGGGAGATAGGTGGGGGGTAAATTATGTGACATTGGAGAATACAATACTCCTGTTGCATGCAGGATTTTCAAGAGCTCTAACTCTCTCTTGAAAGTATCCAGAGAACCGGCCTCCACCGCCCTCTGAGGCAGAGAATTCCACAGACTCACAATCCTCTGTGAGAAAAAGTGTTTCCTCATCTCCGTTCTGAATGGCTTACCCCTTATTCTTAAACTTATTCTCAAAGGTTTAGTTTAGTTTAGAGATACAGCGTGGAACCAGGCTCTTGGGCCCCATGTGTACGCGCCGACCGGCGATCGCCCCACACACTAACACTACCGCTACACACACCAGGGACAGAGTCACAATCTTTACAGATGCCGACTTACCTGCAAACCTGTGTGACTTTGGAGTGCGGGAGGAAACCGGAGCGCCCGGAGAAAACCCGCGTGGGTCACGGGGAGAACGTACAAACTCGACAAAGACAGCACCCGTGGTCAGGATGGAACCCGGGTCCCTGGCGCTGTGAGGCAGCAACTCTACCGCTGCGCCACCGTGACGCTCCAAGGCTGAAGAGGTACAGCTTGAAGATTTACCATCATTCTACCTTTCCTTAAGGCCCTGTCCCACAATGCGAGTTTACCCAAGAGCTCCCCCGAGTAAAAAAAAAAATCAAAATCGTGGTATTCTACGAACTCCTACGACCTTCCACGTTTGTTCACGGACTGCTACGAGTAAAGAGTAACAATTCTTTTCATCACTAGTTTTTTTTAATACTGTGAAAAATGTCCACGAGTAAAAAGATACTCGTGATGGAAAAAATTATTACTTTTTACTCGTAGGAGCTCGTTAAAATACTCGTGGAAGGTCGTAGGAGTTTGTAGAATACCACGAGTTTGATTTTTTTTTAAACTCGGGAGAGCTCTTGGGTAAACGCGCATGTGGGACAGGGTCTTTATGACTCTTCGACGTGGGCCCAGTTTTCAATCGCCAGTCGCTGATTAAAACTCCATCTCCGTCCACTGATCTTATTTTAATTGAGAATAAAAGTCACACTTCAGCCACAATGGTCCACATCCACTTTAAAAGAGCATTAGCTTCTGAAAGAAGTTATTTTTAATCAGTCTCCAAGATAGTAGCGGGGTTAAAAGTGGAGGCAGAAATCACACTTGAAAGCCATGAATACTAAAGAGCTTATCTAAATCCCGGTAAAAGGCAGCTGCTTTGTTTGAATTAAATCTCTTTTATACGAGCCAAACTGCAAATTTCCGCTGAATAGCCAGTGGATAATTTGAGCCCAACTGCTGAACAAGCAGTTTGTGGCGGAAGGAATCCCACTTAAAATAGACACAATGCTGGAGTAACTCAGCGGGACAGGCAGCATCTCTGGAGGGAAGGAATGGGTGATGTTTGGGGTCGAGACCCTTCTTTAGGCCCGTGCTTCCCCCCCCCGCTGGGGTGTAAGCTGCCCAGGCGAAATATGAGGAGCTGTTCGTCCAATGTGTGTCGGGCCTGCTGAATTCCACCAGCCTCTGGAGAGGTTGCACTAGAGTAAACGGGCGGCAAATGACATTAGGGAAGAGTTTGTTCACGGGCAGAACTTATTATCTTGGCTAGCTTACCTTCGTACCTCATCTTTACCCGACCCGCAGCTGGCCCGCACCTTATTATCAGCAACCTGAGGGGACTGGGCCTGCAGGGTGACGTGTGGCAAGTACGTTAGAAAATTATATGAAGGTTGACTAAAATGCTGGAGAAACTCAGCGGGTGAGGCAGCATCTATGGAGTGAAGGAGTAGATGACGTTTTGGGTCGAGACCCTTCTTCAGACTGATGTGGGGGGGGGGGCAGGAAAAAGAAAGGAAGAGGCGGAGATATTGGGCCGTAGGAGAGCTGGAAAGGGGAGGGGAAGGAGGGAGAAAGCAAGGACTACCTGAAATTGGAGAAGTCAATGTTCATACCACTGGGGTGTAAACTACCCAAGCGAAATATGAGGTGCTGCTCCTCCAATTTGCGGTGGGATTCACTCTGGCCATGGAGGAGGCCCAGGACAGAAAGGTCGGATTGGGAATGGGAGGGGAAGTTGAGGTGCTGAGCCACCGGGAGGTCGGGTTGGTTATTGCGAACCGAGCGGAGGTGTTGGGCGAAGCGATCGCCAAGCCAAGAAAATCGCATTGGAAGGTTGTATCGTTGGTGGCGCGTGGTCAGAGCAAATTACAAGCTGTGATCTCAGCTCCGTCAATCACGGTAACATAGCACAGATGAACAGTCTTCTTGTGCCTCGTTAAATGAACCATCTCTGGTTTGGCCCAACAAAGTTAAAGAACCACATATGTTTTAAACGGTCCAAGTGGAATTGATAATGATGCAAGCTGCCAACACAGGATACCACTTGTCCTGTAACAATCGGAATTTAGTTTGAGGCCTATAAATTCAGACCTCAGTACTGCCATTTTCAAGCACTAGCAAAATATAATCTGCAGTAAAATTCAAGTTTAGAAGAATGAGGGGGGACCTCATTGAAACTTACTAAAGGCCTGGACAGAGTGGATGTGGACAGGATGTTTCCACTAATGAGAGAGTCCAGGACCAGAGGCTCAGAATAAAAGGACATTCCTTTGGAAAGGAGATGAGGAGGAATCTCTTTAGTCAGAGGGTGGTGAATCTGTGGGATTCTTTGCCACAGACGGCTGTGGAGGCCAAGTCAGAGGGTATCTTTAAAGCGGAGATTAACAGATTCTCGATTAGCACGGGTGTCGAGGTTATGGGGAGAAGGCAGGAGAATGGGGTTAGGAGGGAGAGATAGATCAGCCATGATTGAATGACGGAGTAGACCGGATGGGCCGAATGGCCTCATTCTGCTTGTAGAACTTTGGAACGTGAAAGCGATCATCAGAATATGGCATTTCATACCAGAGTAACAGAAGTCAGTGATCATTTTCTTCCTTGTGTCAACAATAGTGCTTCAATTACTAAGTTGTAGTCACGGAAACAGGCCCTTCAGCCAAACTTCATTAAATGTGTCCCACCTACACCAGTCCCACCTGCCTGCATTTGGCCCATATCCCTCTAAACCTATTCCATCCAATACCTGTCCAGCGTCTTTTAAATGTTGTTATTGTACCAGCATTAACCACCTCCTCTGGCAGCTCGTTCCATACACACACCACCCTCTGTGTGGAAAGGTTGCCCCTCAGGTTCCTATTAAATCTTTCCCCCTCTCATCTTACTTGTCAGCGGGGATCTGGTAAGATGCAGCAAAATACATCGTGCAAACTCAATAGACCATAGACAATAGATAATAGGTGCAGGAGTAGGCCATCCAGAACCAGGGCCACGGTTTAAGAATAACGGGTAAGCCATACAGAACGGAGATACAGAAATACATTTTCACACAGGGAGTCGTGAGTCTGTGGAATTCTCTGCCTCAGAGGGCGGTGGAGGCCGGTTCTCTGGATACATTCAAGAGAGAGCTAGATAGGGCTCTTAAAGATAGCGGAGTCAGGGGATACGGGGAGAAGGCAGGAACGGGGTACTGGTTGGGGATGATCAGCCATGATCACATTGAATGGTGGTGCTGGCTCGAAGGGCCGAATGGCCTACTCCTGCACCTATTGTCTATTGTCAGTTGTATCAGGTGTTTTTTATCTAATGGCAAGTTAATCATTGACCATTTGGCAGCACCCTATCAATATTTTTGTCCAAACACTTGCGAGCACACTCATGAACCAATCTGGGTGAGGCAGCATCTATGGAGCGAAGGAAATAGGTGACGTTTCAGGTCGAGACCCGGAAGCATCTATGGAGGGAAGGAATAGGTAACCTTTCGGGTCACGACCCGAAACGTCACCTATTCCTTCGCTCCATAGATGCTGCCTCACCTGCTGAGTTTCTCCAGCATTTTTGCCAGCATCTGCAGTTCTTTCTTAAACATCTTGTGAACTAATCAATCATTTTAACAGGACGCATTGAACAATAGGCAAAATAAAATAAAATAAACAAGTATAAAGAAAGTATTGAGCCCAAGGTTCAACGTCTACAAATGCTCTGACAAGGGAGATAACGTGCAAATAACGGATCTCACACATCTTGTGATAGGGATTAGTTTCAGCTGCGTTCTTCCCATCACTGATGTCAGTCCTAGCAGAATTCATTATTACATTTACATGGAACACAAAACAGTACCATTAGGCACAAAGTGAAGGGCAACGACCCGAAACGTCACCGATTCCTTTTCTCCAGAGATGTTGCCCCACCCGTTGAGTTACTGCAGCCTTTTGTGTCTATCTTCAGTTTAAACCAGCATCTGCATTACCTTCCTACACATAGAACAGTACAGCACAGAATCGGGCCTAGAGTCATAGAGTGATACAGTGTGAAAACAGGCACAACGTGCCCACACAGGCCAACATGCCCCATCTACCCTAGTCCCACCTGCCTGCCTTGGCCCATATCCCTCCAAACCTGTCCTATCCATGTACCTGTCCCACTGTTTCTTAAACGTTGGGATAGTCCCAGCCTCAACTACCTCCTCTGGCAGCTCGTTCCATACACCCACCACCCTTTGTGTGAAAAGGTTACCCCTCAGAATCCTATTAAATCTTTTCTCCGTCACCTTGAACCTATGTCCTCTGGTCCTCGATTCTCCTACTCTGGGCAAGAGATTCCGTGCATCTACCTGATCTATTCCCCTCATGATTTTATACCCCTTTATGAGATCTCCCCTCATCCTCCTACGCTCCATCGAATAGAGACCCAGCCTACTCAACCTCCCCCTGTAGCTCACAAAAATGGCGGTGGCGCGGGTGCATCGCGACGCCCCGTGTCTCCCTTGGATCAGCGATCTCTACCTCACCTTACTTCTTGTTTTGAGTCTGCTCACCCGGAGCAGTCTCACTATCATCCACTATAGCCGGCAGGAACTTTTAAATCTTGGTTCCTGCGGCTAAGGCGTTCCCCCGACTCATCGACTTTCCGGATGAACTCCGGCTCCCTCGTGCACTCACCTTCACCGCGGAGCTGCGGGGCGGTTGACCTGAGGACCGCACCAAGTCGGCCCGGGCGTCCGGAGGCGCACACAGACGGCGACGGGCCCGAGAACATCGCCGTGGATCTCGAGGTGGGTTGAAGGCAAGGTTGGAGCGAGCCCCACACAGGCCATCCATCCCTAGCCTTTTCCTTGCCAACGTCCGTTCCCTGGCAAACAAGATGGATGACCTCCGTCTTCTGATTGCCTCCTACAACTGGATCAAGGATTGCAGCATCCTGATCCTCACCGAAACCTGGCTGAACTCTGATGTTCCCGCCAGCGCCATTGAGCTAGCGGGACGACACATACTCCGAGCGGACAGAACATCTGACTCCGGTAAGACCAGAGGTGGGGGGGGTCTGTGCATGTATGTACACAAAGCACGGTGCACAGACACCACCATCATTGAGAGTCACTGCTCAGCCAACCTTGAGTTCCTCTTGGTTAAGTGCAGACCGTTCTATCTGCCCAGAGAGTTTACCTCCACAGTTGTGACTGCAGCCTATATCCCTCCTGATGCTAATGCCAAGCTTGCAATGAAAGAACTGCATATTGCCATTAGCAAACAACTGACCCTCAATCCAGACGCAGCCTTCATTGTTGCGGGTGACTTCAATCACTCCAACCTGAAGACTGTACTCCCCAAATTCCACCAACATGTCTCCTTTGCCACTAGAGAGGACAAGACACTGGACAAAGTCTACACCAACATGGCTGAAGCATACAAAGCCACCCCCCTCCCCCACCTTGGTCAGTCTGATCACTTATCATTGTTCCTGCTCCCCGAGTACTCACCACTCATCAGACGCGTTAAACCCACAGTGAGGACAGTCAAGGTTTGGTCAGATGAAGCGGACTCCACACTCCAGCAGCGTTTTTGGTAACACTGACTGGGATGCGTTTGCAGCTCAGGCCACCCTTGACTCCCACACTGACATTGACGCCTATACTTCCTCTGTTCTGGACTTCATCAACTCCTCCATCAACAGTGTCACCACTCTCAAACAAATCACCACATACCTGAATCAGAAGCCATGGATGAACAGCGAGGTCAGGCTACTGCTGAAAGCACGGGACTCGGCTTTCAGGTCAGGCGATGCCCGTGCCTATAGTTCATCGAGGGCCAATCTGAAGAGGGGCATCAAGAACGCCAAACACAGATACAAGCTGCGGATCGAGGAGCACTTCGACAGCAACTCCGACCCCCGACGCATGTGGCATGGCATCCAGGCCATCACTGACTACAGAGCCACCAACTCCACCCCCACTTCCAGCGACGCATCCTTCCTCAAGGAACTCAATCACTTTTATGGCCGCTTTGAAAGGGACAACCAAGAGTTGGCCATCAAGGCTGTGCTCCCCGATGACCACCAGCCCCTCACACTCAACCCCTACAACGTGCACGTGGCACTGAGTAGGATCGATGTACGTAAGGCTGCCGGCCCTGACGGCATCCCCGGGCGCGTCCTCAGGACCTGTGCTGCACAGCTGACAGACGTCTGGACTGACATCTTCAACCTGTCACTTGCCCAGGCAGTTGTCCCCACGTGCCTTAAAACTACCTCCATCGTGCCAGTGCCAAAACACTCACTGCGGCGAGCCTCAACGACTTCCGCCCAGTTGCACTCACCCCTATCATCGCCAAGTGCTTTGAAAGGCTGGTCGTGGCACACCTCAAATGCTGCCTACCTCCCACTCTGGACCCCTACCAGTTTGCATAGCGCAAGAACAGGAGCACGGAGGATGCCATCTCAACGGCTCTCCACTCCGCCCTCTCCCACCTCGACAACAGAAACACTTATGTGAGAATGCTGTTCATCGACTACAGCTCAGCATTCAACACCATTATCCCCTCGAAATTGATCGCCAAACTCGATGACCTGGGCATCAACCCCTCCCTCTGCAATTGGTTACTGGACTTTCTAACCAACAGACCACAGTCTGTTAGGTTGGATAACCACTCCTCTTCTACGCTCACCCTGAACACTTGGCCTCATC
Organism: Okamejei kenojei; assembly: GCA_035221665.1. Classification (NCBI taxonomy): domain Eukaryota; kingdom Metazoa; phylum Chordata; class Chondrichthyes; order Rajiformes; family Rajidae; genus Okamejei; species Okamejei kenojei. Next base: position 2,981,593 of record CM069144.1, read on the forward strand.
AGCGACAACGATGAGTCGGCCTACAGGGAGGAGGTTCAGCTCCTAACAGCATGGTGTGCCGACAATAACCTGGCCCTCAACTCCAAGAAGACCAAGGAGCTCATTGTTGACTTCAGAAGATCGAGAGGCTGCACGCACACCCCCATCCATATCAATAGGATGGAGGTGGAACGTGTCTCCAGCTTCAGGTTCCTGGGGTCAACATCTCCGATGACCTCTCCTGGACCCACAACACATCCTCGCTGATCAAGAGGGCTCACCAGCATCTCTTCTTCCTGAGGAGACTTAAGAAGGTCCACCTGTCTCCCCAGATTCTGGTGAACTTCTACCGCTGCACCATCGAGAGCATCCTTACCAACTGCATCACAGTATAACCATATAACCATATAACAATTACAGCACGGAAACAGGCCCTCTCGGCCCTTCCAGTTCGTGCCGACCATTTGTTTTCCCCCTAGTCCCATCTACCTGCACTCAGACCATACCCCTCCATTCCCTTCACGTCCATATACCTATCCACTTTACTCTTAAATGTTAAAATCGATCCTGCCTCCACCACTTCTGCTGGAAGCTGATTCCACACAGCCACCACCCTCTGAGTAAAGAAGTTCCCCTCACGTTACCCCGAAACCTCTGTCCCTTAATTCTCATGTCGTGCCCTCTTGTTTGAATCTTCCCTACCCTCAATGTGAAAAACGTATCCACGTCAACTCTGTCTATCCCTTTCATCATTTTAAAGACCTCAATCAAGTCCCCCCTTAACCTTCTGCGCTCCAAAGAATAAAGACCTAACTTGTTCAACCTTTCTCTGTAACATAGTTGCTGGAACCCTGGCAACATTCTAGTAAATCTCCTCTGTACTCTCTCTATTTTGTTGACATCCTTCCTATAACTAGGCGACCAAAATTGTACACCATACTCCAGAATTGGTCTTACCAATGCCTTGTACAATTTTAACATTACTTCCCTACTCCTATATTCAATGTTCTGATTTATAAAGGCCAGCACACCAAAGGCTTTCTTTACCACCCTATCTACATGCGATTCCACCTTCAGGGAACTATGCACAGTTATTCCTAGATCCCTCTGTTCCACAGCATTCCTCAATTCCCTACCATTTACCATGTACGTCCTAGTTTGATTTGTCCTGCCAAGATGTAGCACTTCACACTTATCAGCATTAAACTCCATCTGCCATCTTTCAGCCCACTTTTCCAAATGGCCCAAATCTCTCTGTAGACTTTGAAAATCTACTTCATTATCCACAACACCACCTATCTTAGTATCATCTGCATACTTACTTATCCAATTTTCCACCCCATCATCCAGATCATTGATGTACATGACAAACAACAGTGGACCCAACACAGATCCCTGAGGCACCCCACTGGTCACCGGCTTCCAACCTGACAAACAGCCATCCACCATTACTCTCTGACATCTCCCATTCAGCCACTGTTGAATCCATCTTGCTACTCCGCCATTAACACCCAAAGATTGAACCTTCTTACCCAACCTTCCATGGGGAACCTTGTCAAAGGCCTTACTGAAATCCATATAGACAACATCCACTGCTTTACCCTCATCAATTTCCCTAGTTACCGCTTCAAAAAATTCAAGAAGGTTTGTCAAACATGACCTTCCAGGCACAAATCCATGTTGACTGTTCCTGATCAGACCCTGTTTATCCAGATGCTTATATATATTATCTCTAAGTATGGTATGGTAACTGCTCTGTCGCCGACCGGAAAGCTCTGCAGAGGGTGGTGAAGATCGCCCAACGCATCACAGGCTCCTCACTCCCCTCCATTGAGTCTGTCCATAGTAAACGATGCCTGCGCAGGGCGCACAGCATCGTCAGGGACAGCTCACACCCCAACCACAGACTGTTTACCCACCTCCCATCCGGGAGACGCTACAGGTCCCTCCGCTGCCGGACCAGCAGGCTCAAGAACAGCTTCTTCCCTGCGGCTGTCACACTTCTCAACGCTGCACCTCAATGACTGCCTGCCTCCACCCTCCCTCCGGACTATCCAAGCACCAGCAAATTGCACGGATACCACTGTATATGTATAGATGTGTATACTCATACTACTGTGCAATTACTTGTTTATCCGTAAGTTCGCCCTTCGGAGATACCAACTGCATTTCGTTGTCTCTGTATTGTACACTGCACAATGACAATTAAAGATTGAATTGAATTGAACTCTCTAGTCTTGGCAACATCCTCGTAAATCTTCTCTGAACCTTTTTCTATAACACGGTGCCCAGAACTGAACACAATAGTCTGAATGTGGCCTCACCAACGTCTTATTGGCCCACAATGTCCATGACGTACATGATACCACGTTCAACTAATCGTCTAGCTGCAGCTTACCAGAGGTGTAAGTGCAATATTTAACGATCAATAATACGATAATTAATAATCCTAAAACTAGATGACCATAATAGTGTAAAAACTGGCCGCTATTGCAACCAACGTTTCTGAGGTTAGTGTTATAGACAATAGGTGCAGGAGGAGGCCATTCGGCCCTTCGAGCCAGCACCGCCACTCAATGTGATCATGGCTGATCATCCCCAATCAGTACCCCATTCCTGCCTTCTCCCCATATCCCTTGACTTGCAGAGGCCAAATCACTGGATGGATTTAAGAGAGAGTTAGATAGCGCTCCAGGGGCTGGTGGACTCAAGGGATATGTGGAGAAGGCAGGCACGGGTTATTGATTTGGGACGATCATCCATGATCGCAATGAATGGCGGTGCTGACTCGAAGGGCCGAATGGCCTCCTCCTGCACCTATTTTCTATGTTTCTATGTTTCTATCTTTAAGAACCCTATCTAGTTCTCTCTCGAAAGTATCCAGAGAACCGGCCTCCACCACCCTCTGAGGCAGAGAATTCCACAGACTCACCACTCTCTGTGTGAAAAAGTGTTTCCTCGTCTCCGTTCTAAACGGCTTACCCCTTATCCTTAAAGTGTGGCCCCTGGTTCTGGACTCACCCAACATCGGGAACATGGTTCGTGTTGTGCGGTGTTGGCTGCCGGGAAAGAAGCATCTACGTGACCTTCGGAGAGGCATGTGGATATTGGGGTACAACAGGAACGGGGTACTGATTGGGGATGATCAGCCATGATCATGTTGAATGGCAGTGCTGGCTTGAAGGGCCGAATGGCCTCCTCCTGCACCTATTGTCTATGTTTTTATTCGGGGAATGGAGGGGTATGGATCATGCGCAAGCAGATAAGAGTTGGTCACGGCATCATGTTGGGCACGGACATTGTGGGCCGAAGGGCCTGTTCCTGTGCGGTATTGGTCCATGTTCTATCCACTACAAGCTGCAGCTGGACCTGGCAACCTTCCACAGCGGGAGACCTGCTGGTTTACTCCAGCCCTTTGTGCCCTGAAGAACTCGCTCTGTCGCAGCTACCTTGAACCAAACATGACCGCATCCAATCATCATCTGCAGCGGTTCTGGCTCAGCGGTTTCATCACTGCCTCTGACATTATTGATGGCCCAAGGACGGCTGTACCAGAGATGAATCATCACCTCCAGCAGCACACAATCAATCTTTAATCATAGCTCCGAACATCATTCAACGTGTCAGCTGCTGTACATCGGTGAGACCAAACGCAGGCTTGGCGATCGCTTCGCCCAACACCTCCGCCCAGTTCGCAATAACCAACCTGATCTCCCGGTGGCCCAGCGCTTCAACTCCCCCTCCCATTCCGAATCCGACCTTTCTGTCCTGGGCCTCCTCCGGGGCCAGAGTGAGTCCCACCGCAAATTGGAGGAGCAGCACCTCATATTTCGCTTGTTAGTTTACACCCCAGCGGTATGAACATTGACTTCTCCAATTTCAGGTAGTCCTTGCTTTCTCCCTCCTTCCCCTCCCCTTCCCAGCTCTCCCACAGCCCACTAAGTCCATCACTTCCTTTCCTCTTCCCGCACCCCCACCAGTCTGAAGAAGGGTCTTGACCCTAAACGTCACCTATTCCTTCGTTCCATAGATGCTGCCTCACCCGCTGAGTTTCTCCAGAATTTTTGTCTCCCTCCTAACATCATTCTATCATTAGTGGTATACAATACGATAGAACTTTATTTATCCCAGGAGATGAAATTCATCTGCCAACAGTAATAAAACACAACAAGATAAAGAAACGTGAAATTAAAGTGATAAGTGGAAAGGATTGGGGAGTGCAAAGATTGGGGGGGGGGGGTCCGTCTTAGTCTCAGTCTACCCCACGACAGAAGGGGGAGGAGTTGTACAGTTTGATAGCCACAGGGAGGAAGGATCTCCTGTGGCGTTCTGTGCTGCATCTTGGTGGAACCAGTCTGTTGCTGGAGGTGTTCCTCAGGTTAGCCAGTGTGTCATGGAGGGGATGAGCTGTATTGTCCAGGGTGTTCCGCAGTTTGAGGAGCATCCTCCCCTCCAAGACCAACCTCCCGTGAATCCAACTCCAACTCCGCCCCTAGGACAGAGCCAGCCTTCCTGATGAGCTTGTTGATCCTGTTGGTGTCCAGCCATGCACAAGCTTGGGCCAGAGGTGAGCCCATCACCTCGAACAGAAGGCTGTTATGTATTATGTTTGCATATTCTGTTGTGAGGCAGCAAGTAAGGATTTCATTGTCGTATCTGGGACACATGACAATAAGACACTCTTGACTCTCTTGACTCATAGATGCGGTAGTCAGAACCTTTTTTCACTGGGTGGAAGTATCAAAGACTAGAGGGCATGGCTTTACAGTGAGAGGGCAAAGTTTGAAGGAGATGTGTGCGGCAATTCTTTTACATGGGGGGGTGGGTGGCTGGAACATGTGGAACGTGCTGCTAGGTGGTGGTTGCGGTTGAGAAGATTGTGGCATTTAAGAGGATATTGTATAGGCACATGGATATTTAATACCCTGGATAGAGTGGACGTGGCGAGGATGTATCCACTAGTGGGAGAGTCCAGGACTAGAGGTCACAGGTTCAGAATTAAAGGACGTTCCTTTAGAAAGGAGATGAGGAGGAATTTGTTTAGTCAGTGGGTGGTGAATCTGTGGAACTCATTGCCACAGACGGCGGTGGAGGCTAAGTCAATCAACATTTTTAAGGAAATTAAGGATAGATTCTTGATCAGTGCGGGTGTCAGAGGTTACGGGGAGAAGGCAGGAGAATGGGGTTAGGAGGGAGAGATAGATCAGCCATGATTGAATGGCGGAGTAGAATTGACGGGCCGAATGGCCTAATTCTGCTCCTATCACATGAACTTATGTGCAGGGAAGAGAGAGATATGGAGATGAGTTCATATTGGCATAAAACTATATGTTTAAAAAAAATGTCTCGTGAGTGTAACATGTATGTTTACACCAGTTGATGGTACATGAACCACAGACAATTATGGAGGGAATGTCAAAAGACAATAGGTGCAGGAGTCGGCCATTCGGCCCTTCGAGCCAGCACCGCCGTTCAATGTGATCATGGCTGATCATCCCCAATCAGTACCCCGTTCCTGCCTTCTCCCCATATCCCCTGACTCCGCCAACGTTAAGAGCCCTATCTAGCTCTCTCCTGAAGGTATCCAGAGAACCGGCCTCCACCGCCCTCTGAGGCAGAGAATTCCACAGACTCACCACTCTCTGTGGCCGCCATATTTACAACGCTGCAAACTTTAGTTGAAAACCCTGAATCTCATGACTTTGTAGAGCTGCTTTTTTAAAAAATAACTTTATGGCTGAACCGGAGTTTGTTGAATTAAAGTTACAAAAACTGCCGCAGGGACTATCGCTACGTTTAGGAAACATTTAAACAGGTACATGGGCAGGACTAGGGTTCAGGGGGATATGGGCCAAACGCACGCCGGTGGGACTAGTGTAGACAGGGCATGTTGGCCGGTTGTGGGCAAGTTGTCTGGATATTCTGTCATTGTTACCACATTATTAATTCAGAGCCCACTTCACAATCTATAGTTGTGTGTGTGTGTATGACGGACTGAGTGTCTGTATATCAGATATTGATCAGGCCTCTCTAGGCTCCCACAATACTAATCGCTGCTTGTTCTAATTATTTTTCCAGTAAACCATAATGGGAACTCACGTACCAAAAATAATTATCTTTAGCATTTGTTGTTACTAATGCTGTTGGAGACAACGCCATTGACCAGGGCAAAAAGCATCCATAAATAATGGTCTCTCGTGACTGCTTCCTTTCACAAACAAGGCCAATGCTCAATACATCAGTCCATAGATCATAAGATCATAAGAGATAGGAGCAGAATTAGGCCATTCGGCCCATCAAGTCTACTCCGCCATTCACTCATGGCTGATCCATCTCTCCCTCCTAACCCCTTTAGACAATAGACAATAGACACTAGGTGCAGGAGTAGGCCATTCAGCTATTTCTCCTGCCGTCTCCCCATAACCCCTGACACCCTGAACTAATCTGTAATTCCACGAGTCTGTGGAATTCTCTGCCTCAGAGGGCGGTGGAGGCCGGTTCTCTGGATGCTTTCAAGAGAGATCTAGATAGGGCTCTTAAAAATAGCGGAGTCAGGGGATACGGGGAGAAGGCAGGAACGGGGTACTGATTGGGGATGATCAGCCATGATCACATTGAATGGCAGTGCTGGCTCGCAGGCAGATTCCCCGTCACTCCCCTTTTCTCTTCCCCTGTCCCCTTCCTCCTACACTCCTCCCTGCAGCTTTACACGCCCTCTCTCCTTATCCGACACCCTTTTGTCTACTTTCACCTCCAGTCTTTGTCACTTACTCCACACATCCGCCTATGAAAGCCCCCACCCCTCTTTTCCAGCTTTCTCCCCCCCCTAATCCAATCAGTCTGAAGAAGGGTCCCGACCCGAAACGTCATCTGTCCATTCCCCTCCACAGATGCTGCCTGACCCGCTGAGTTCCTCCAGCATTTGTGTTTTACTAGCGAATACCCTGCTGCCTTGAGAAAAACACCAGTTGAAGCAAGGACTCAGTGGAAAATAAAAGCATGACATACATTATCACAGCAATAATATATAGAAATCCTCATGATGCCTTATTAGCTTTGAAAACCTGGAATTCTGTTAAACGTCCACTTGCATAATTACAAAAACATGTCGGCACGGTGGCGCTGCTGCCTCACAGCACCAGAGACCAGAGTTCGATCCCGACCACGGGTGCTGTCTGTATGGGGTTTGTACAGGATGACTTGGATAGACTGGGTGAGTGGGCAAATGCAAGGCAGATGCAGTATAATGTGGATAAATGTGAGGTTATCCACTTTGGTGGCAAAAACAGGAAGGTAGACTATTATTTGAATGGTGACTGATTAGGAAAAGAGGAGATGCAGCGAGACCTGGGTGTCATGGTACACCAGTCATTGAAAGTAGGCATGCAGGTGCAGCAGGCTGTGAAGAAAGCGAATGGTATGTTGGCATTCATAGCAAAAGGATTTGAGTACAAGAGCAGGGAGGTTCTACTGCAGTTGTACAGGGTCTTGGTGAGGCCACACCTGGAGTATTGCCTACAGTTTTGGTCTCCTAATCTGAGGAAAGACATTCTTGCCATAGAGGGAGTACAGAGAAGGTTCACCAGACTGATTCCTGGGATGGCAGGACTTCCTTATGAAGGAAGACTGGATAGACTTGTCTTGTACTCGCTGGAATTTAGAAGATTGAGGGGTGATCTCATAGAGACTTACAAAATTCTTAAGGGGTTGGACAGGCTAGATGCAGGAAGATTGTTCCCGATGTTGGGGAAGTCCAGGACAAGGGGGTCACAGTTTAAGGATAAGGGGGAAGTCTTTTAGGACCGAGATGAGAAAATCGTTTTTCACACAGAGAGTGGTGAGTCTCTGGAATTCTCTGCCACAGAAGGTAGTTGAGGCCAGTTCGTTGGCCATATTTAAGAGGGAGTTGGATGTGGCCCTTGTGGCTGAAGGGATCAGGGGCTATGGAGAGAAGGCAGGTACAGGATACTGAGTTGGATGATCAGCCATGATCATATTGAATGGCGGTGCAGGCTCGAAGGGCCGAATGGCCTGCTCCTGCACCTAATTTCTATGTTTCTATGTGCGTTCTCCCCGTGACCTGCGTGGGTTTTCTCCGGGAGCTCGGGTTCCCTGCCACACTACGGAGACGTGCAGGTTTGTAGGCTTAATTGGCTTGGTGTAGATCAAAATTGAGTGTGCAGGGATCGCTGGTCGGCGTGGACTCGGTGGGCCGAAGGGCCTGTTTCCACTCTGTATCTCTCAACTAAACTAACTTCAAAATCAGAAGCTATGAATGGATAAATAATCAACACTGTATCACTTCAGATAGTCTTTTCAAAAGCCTTTTATTGCATCTCACCGATTAAGATCGCAATTGGATAAAGCACAGATCTGCTTCAGTTGTAGTTTACATCAAGCTAACATTCATTTTAATCTGCACCTGTTACTGAGACATCTCTTTATCACTTTGCAATTACGTTAAATTGCAATTTGAGTGATCAATTACATTGATCTGCGCTTTGCACTATCTTGTAAATGTGCTGATGTCACCTATACCCAACTGCAGATCAATAGAGTCTCAATCTTGTGTAGGAAGGAACTTCAGATGGTGGTTTAAATCGAAGGTAGACACACAATGCTAGAGTCACTCAGCGGGACAGGCAGCATCTCTGGAGAGAAGGAATGGGTGACGTTTCGAGTCTGTAGACCTGAAATGTCACCCATTCCTTCTCTCCTGAGATGCTGCCTGTCCCGCTGAGTTACTCCAGGATTTTGTGTCTTCCAGAGTCTCAATCTTCATCTTTCCCATTATTCCTGCAACATTTTCTCGACAATTCCAATTGATCGTTAAAAAAAACTTTTCCTTATTTAGCTAATATGACACTTCGCGACATGTCCAGGATGCCAAAGCGAGCACACATTTTGGCTTCTCATTGTGGAGATAAATCTCCATATTTCTTCAGTGCCCTTAACATACATGTGACAGAACTAAGAAAGACTCGTGATTTGCAAGATGTCAAGAGTCAGGATTCCAGGAGGCTTAATAATCAAAGATAGACACAGAGTGCTGGAGTAACTCAGCGGGTCAGGCAGCATCTGTGGAGAGAAGGACTGGGTGACATTTCTTCAAACCCTAACGCTTAACAATCATGTGTAGTAACAACAGAACAATAAGATTTTTACTTGCTACAACTACACAGGACTATTAACGCAATAACACGCAGATATAAAATAATCAACAATACAACAAATTAATCACCGTAATATGAATACAAAGGCCTCACGGTGGCGCAGCGGTAGAGTTGCTGCCTCACAGCATCAGAGACCCAGGTTCGATCCTGACTACAGGTGCTGTCTGTATGTAGTTTGCACGTTCTCCCCGTGAACAAGTGAGTTTCCTCCGGATGCTCCGGTTTCCTCCCACTTCCCAAAGGTGTGTGGGCTTGTAGTCTATTCGGCCCTCTGTAAATTGCCCCCTAGTGTGCAGAGAATGTATGGGAAAGTGGGATCACGTCGTACTGGTGTGAACGGGTGATCGATGGTTGGCGTGAAATGGAGAGAATCTGTAGGGTTGGGGTGGAGTGAGAAAAAGGGGACATTCCTTTAATGTAATATGTTTAATGTGATGCAGTGGTGGGTGATTGGATGGGTCCGGTGAGCTGAAGGGCCAGATGCATATTTCTATGACTTTAAGGAGGTCACCAGTGTGAATGTCTCAAATGTACCGCCTCTGATCTGCTCAGTGAGGCTTGGTCAGTTGAGCTGACAGCTTGAATGGTGATGTGTGTGTGAAGGGACTGCAGATGCTGGTTTACACTGAAGATAGACACAAAATGCTGGAGTAACTCAGCGGGACAGGCAGCATCTCTGGAGAGAAGGAACGGGTGGCGTTTCGGGTCGAGGCCCTTCTTCAGACTGAAGGGGTGTCAGGCGTTATGGGGACAAGGCAGGAGAATGCGGTTGAGAGCGAGAGATAGATCGGGTTGAGACCCTTCTTCAGGAGTGAATGGTGGTGAATCACATCTCACTTGTAAGTGGTCTCCGTTGCCAGAGAGTCATGCAGGCCCTTCAGCCCATCTGTCCATGCTGACCAACTTGCCCCATCTACGCAAGTCCAATTGGACTGCATTTGACCCAAATCCTTCTGGTTATTTCCTATTCATGTCTATTTTTTCATGTTCATAAGTGATAGGAGCAGAATTAGGCCATTCAGCCCATCAAGTCTACTCTGCCATTCAATCATGGCTGATCTACCTCCCCCCTCCTAACCCCATTCTCCTGCCTTCTCCCCAGAACCCCTGAAACCCGTACTAATCAAGAATCTATCTTTTGGGTCTGAAGAAGGGTCTTGACTCAAAACGTCGAGACTCGGAATCATCTATGGAGCGAAGGAATAGGTGACGTTTCTGTCTACCCAACATTTTTGCCTACCTAAGAATCTATCTACTGTATCTCTTCCATAAATATCTCCATTGATTTGGCCTCGGCAGCCTTCTGAGGTAAAATTGGAAATTGTCACCCAGTGTGTGTAGGATAGTGTCAGTGTGCGGGGATCGCTGGTTGGAGTGGGCTCGGTGGGCAGAAGGGCCTGTTTCCACGCTGTATCTGTAAACTAAACTGATGAAACCTGAAGCTAAAGATGTTCGTTCCTTCACACAGAATTCTGCACTGTTTTATGTTGTGGCGCTGTTTTCAATAGTTCTGAGAGAAACAGCTGTCACAGTAAGCCAGCTTGTGAAGTACTAAATTGCCTGGGAACATCGAGCAGTCTCATTTTTCAGAGCAACTTAAAGTTCTCAGCTGTTTGTTAAATGATGCAAAATGTCTGACAGTGCAGAGAAACTATGTCCATGCCTCTGTCTGTGACAAGCGAGAACTAAACGCAGGCAGGCACTCATGTTCCTTACAACACAAACGGTGTTCCACAAGACACAAGGAACCGCAGAAGCTGGGATCTTGGGCAGAAGACAATAGACAATAGACAATAGGTGCAGGAGGAGGCCATTCAGCCCTTCGAGCCAGCACCGCCATTCAATGTGATCATGGCTGACCAACCCCAATCAGTACCCTGTATCTGCCTTCTCCCCATATCCCCTGACTCCACTATCTTTAAGAGCCCTATCTAGCTCTCTCTTGAACGTATCCAGAGAACCGGCCTCCACCGCTCTCTGTGGCAGAGAATTCCACAGACTCACAACTCTCTAACCAAGGAAAGCAAGAGCTGGCTGGAGTTTACTAGATTCCAGAACTCCATCTTTAGAACCAAGTCTAAAACCTAGTATAAACAGTTCTGTTTCCTTCAGGTTTGAATCCTACTGCTCTCTGCTCACGGAATAACTATTCTGAACTCACATATTTCTGTCTGTGAAATCGGAAATCGAGCCTAAAATCTCTGAAGCTTCAATTTAGGGAAAAAAAAAATGTTAGTTGCAGTCAGTGTTTGCAAGTTGTATTATTCAGGCCAGAAAATCTCCTCTGTATTCATGAAAACTTAACGCCAAGTTGAAGAGTTTCCACTTCTAGACACCCCGAGGAGTCTGTAGCTGACGGTGTTCCCCTGGGCAGGTGGATACGCCGACTGTGTTACCAGCCCAGACAGAGATGTTAACACATTGAGTGTCAGCTTACGGTTCCGAGTGCCGGAATGAAATAACAGATTAATTAAACATAATAAAATAACTAATAGGCTGAACTCCCCTTTTTACGCGGAGAATGGCAAGTGGAATTCCAATGTTAAGTGGAGTTCGGATTGAGGTTCCGACCTATAACCTCTGTGCAGAGGGACAAGAGTTTATGTTTCAGAAAATAGGAAAATGGAAGGAAGCACGTGAGTAATTATTCAGTGGGTCGTTCAAAATCAGGAGGTGGACAGATGTAGGCAGGTAAAATGAACTACAGGCTCATGGAGGGACCATACATTGAAAGAAAATAGACAACTCAATAGACAATAGACAATAGGTGCAGGAGGAGGCCATTCGGCCCTTCGAGCCAGCACCGTCATTCAATGTGATCATGGCTGATCATCCCCAATCAGTACCCCGTGCCTGCCTTCTCCCCATATCCCCTGACTCCACTATCTTTAAGAGCCCTATCTAGCTCTCTCTTGAAAGCATCCAGAGAACTGGCCTCCACTGCCCTCTGAGGCAGAGAATTCCACAGACTCACAACTCACAACTGAAAAAGTGTTTCCTCGTCTCCATTCTAAATGGCTTACCCCTTATTCTTAAACTGTGGCCCCTGGATCTGGATACTTTCAAGAGAGAGCTAGATAGGGCTCTTAAAGATAGCGGAGTCAGGGGATATGGGGAGAAGGCAGGAATGGGGTACTGATTGTGGATGATCACATTGAATGGTGGTGCTGGCTCGAAGGGCCGAATGGCCTACTCCTGCACCTGTTGTCTATTGGTACAAAGGACAATAATAAACCTGAAAAATGGCAGGTTGTCAAGGGGTTCAAGGTTTTCAGTCTGGACTGTTTTGTTGTGTTAGTTTTTAGAGATACAGCATGGAAACAGGCCTTTTGGCCCACAGAGTCTGCACCGACTAACGATCCCTGCACACTAATACTATCCTACACACACATTAGGGACAATTTACAGTTATACCAAGCCAATTAACCGACAAACCTGCACGTCTTCGGAGTGTGGGACGAACCGAGGATCTCTGAGAAAACCCAAGCAGGTCACGGGAGAACGTGCAAACTCCATACCGGCAGCACCCGTAGTCAGGATGGAACCCGGGTCTCCGGCGCTGTGAGGCAGCAACTCTACCACTGCGCCTCCGTGCCACACATGATAAATGGTGAGGAAACTGTAGCTCTGGGATATTATTTCAATAGACTGTGAAGTCAGAACAAGGCACCCAGGACAGTCCAGGGGAAATTTTAGAATTTAGGAATATACCTTGAATTAATTACCTACTGGTGTCATCCAATGCGTTTCCTCCTTCTTCATCTGTGATAAATCCAAAATTTTCATTGAAAGATGCAGCGTGGAAACAGGCCCTTCGGCCCACCGAGTCCGTGCCGACCAGCGATCACCCATTCACACACTAGTTCTATGTTATCCCACAATAGGTGCAGGGGTAGGCCATTCGGCCCTTCGAGCCAGCACCGCCATTCAATGTGATCACGGCTGATCATCCAACTCAGTATCCTGTTCCTGCCTTCTCCCCATATCCCCTGACTCCTCTATCTTTAAGAGTGTCTCATCCGTTCCCAACACACTGGGGACAATTTGCAGAGGGCCGATTCACCTACAAAACCCGCGCGTTTTTGGGGTGTGGGAGGAAACCGGAGCACCCGGCGGAAACCCACGCGGTCGTGGGGAGAACGTGCAAACTCCACACACACACAGCACCCGAGGGTCAGGATCGAACCGAGATCTCTGGCGCTCGCTGCGCCACCGTGCCGCCCCCTAATCTTGCTCACACTGTTTTGAGTAGTACGAGGGCAAATATAATTTTGTTAAAGGTTTTTGAAGGAGTGTAGCTGTCTCCCTTCCCTCTGGCTTCAAGTCACAGAAACATGTCGCGGTTCAGCTTGTATATCGTTGCTGTTGTCAAAGCTAACAGATACACTTCTGCAAATGCAGTTTCCACCAACAGAATTGTACCCAAAGGACAGATTAAAATAGTTGACACTAGTTACCAAAACAGTTTCAAATCTATTTTCCATGAGTCAGTCGTACACATAAATTGTCAGCGCTTGAAGTTTTCCATTGTGAGTTATTTGTTTCGATTCAGTACCATACGTCAGCAGGCAGCTTAAAAAGTGACCGGTTCCTTCGCTATTTACCATGTGCATTCTACAAATCACCTCAAACAATGCTCATTTAAAATGCAAAGCTTATCTAAACTAGTGTTAAAGAAGGAACTGCAGATGCTGGAGAATCGAGGGTTACACACAAGGCTGGAGAAACTCAGCGGGTGCAGCAGCATCTAAGGAGCGAAGGAGATAGGCCTGAAGAAGGGTCTCGACCCGAAACGTCGCCTATCTCCTTCGCTCCTTAGATGCTGCTGCACCCGCTGAGTTTCTCTAGCCTTGTGTGTAACCCTTATATAAACTAGTTGCAGGCACAGTCTGTCATGGAGCTTAAAAAGGGCCCTGTCCCACTTGGTGATTTTTCCGGTGATGGTCGGCATCATTGACTGACGTATCTGGCCACGAACACATTGAATGGCGGTACTGGCTCGAAGGGCTGAATGGCCTGCTCCTGCACCAAATGTCTATTGTCACCGAAAAAGTTGCAGCATGATGCAGCGTGGCGACGTATTCACGCGCGGTATTTTCTCAAGTGTCGCAACATTTTTTTTGTCGCCGCTGGATTTTCAAATGTTCAAAATAATTCGGCGACCCTGACTCGCCAGTCAGTGACACCGGCAGTCGCCGAAAAAAATCGCCGAGTGGGACAGGCCCTTAAAACTAGTCCCTGGCAGCCGCCTAAGAGTCGCCTAAGTGGGACAGGCCCATAATCCTGAGATAAGGTGGTCCAAAAGGCTTTTGGCACGTTGGCCTTCATCAGTCAGAGTATTGAGTATAGAAGTCGGGAGGTCACGTTGCAGTTGTATAATACGTTGGTGAGACCGCATTTAGAATATTGTGTTCAGTTCTGGGCACCGTGTTATAGGAAAAATGTTGTCAAGCTGGAATGGGTACAGAGAGGATTTACCAGGATGTTGCCAGGACTTGAGGGGCCCGAGCTGCAAGGAGAGGTTGGGGCAGGCTGGGTCTCTATTCCTTGGAGGGCAGAAGGATGATCCCCCCCCGAAGTCTCCCCGACAACGTGCCCCCTAGGCCGGGTGAAGCGGCCGATCTCCACCCCATCGGGACTTCCGCGGCCGACTGATCGTCGGGTGGAACCTGCCCCCTGCGGCCGGTACTCTGGAACTCCGTTCCCATAGCTGAGTCCCGAGGCCAACTTTGCGGGCCGGTATCTCGGCCCCTCGGCGGAATGTTCCAGAACCGTTGGACTCCTCTCGGAGGCCGCAACCTCTGTTGGTCCGGCAACACGGATAACCCGGCAAGGCTCTGGAACTGAGGGTGCCGGGAGATCGGTGGTGGGCCTGTAATAGAAATGGCATCCAAGAAGTGGTGTTGAATTTGATCCTGACGTAACAACTGTCCACAGTGAGATATCTGCAGCAAATCAAACATCAGGGCAATAAACAATAGACAATAGGTGCAGGAGTAGGCCATTCGGCCCTTCGAGCCAGCATCTCCATTCAATGTGATCATGGCTGATCATCCCCAATCAGTACCCCGTTCCTGCCTTCTCCCCATATCACCTGACTCCGCTATCTTTAAGAGCCCTATCTAGCTCTCTCTTGAAAGTATCCAGAGAGCTGGCCTCCACCGCCCTCTGAGGCAGAGAATTCCACAGACTCTCTGTATCTAGGTGAAACTATTCCAGTCGGTTGCTGCCATTGCAATGACCATCATATACTGTCCACAATCATGTCCAGTTGGAACGCACTCAAGTCTTTCCGTTGCCGAGGAGGATCACGTTTCCCACAGCCCTCACATGCAAAGCTTAACTAACCCACCACCCTCTGTGCAAAATAACATGTCCCGCACATCAGTTTTTTGGGATAACGGAATCAAGGGATATGGGGATAAAGCCAGAACGGGGGTACTGATTGTGGATGATCAGCCATGATCATATTGAATTCTCTGCCTCAGTGGGCGGTGGAGGCCGGCTCTCTGGATGCCTTCAAGAGAGAGCTAGATAGGGCTCTTAAAGATAGCGGGGTCAGGGGATATGGGGATAAAGCCAGAACGGGGGTACCGATTGTGGATGATCAGCCTTGATCACATTGAATGGCGGTGCTGGCTCGAAGGGCCGAACGGCCTACTCCTGCGCCTATTGTCTATGTTTCTATGTAAAATTTGCCCCTCTCACGTTAAAGCTGTGCCCTCTAGTCCTCGGCATTTCCACCCTGGGAAACCGGTTCTGACTGTCTACTGAGTATTACTGTTCCTACTTGTATCATTGATCGCATGATCGTATTATTGATTATTACGTATTATCCATGTGCTGTTGTGTTTACCAGCCTGTAATGCTGCGGCAGGTATGGATTTCATTGTTCTGTCGCTGGTACATACGGCAATTATACTCTCTTGATGGTGGCGCAGCGGTACAGTCGCTGCCTTACAGCGCCGGAGCCCCGAGTTTGATCCTGACCACGGGCGCTGTCTGTACGGAGTTTGCACGATCTCCCCGTGACCTGCGCGGATTTTCTCCGGGATCTCCGGTTTCCTCCCACACTCCAGATTTGTAGATTAAACTCTGCACAGTTCGCAACAATCAACCTGATCTCCCGGTGGCTCAGCACTTCAACTCCCCCTCCCATTCCGAATCCGACCTTTCTGTCCTGGGCCTCCTCCATGGCCAGAGCGAGTCCCACCGCAAATTGGAGGAGCAGCACCTCATATTTCGCTTGGGCAGTTTACACCCCAGCGGTGTGAACATTGACTTCTCCAATTTCAGGTAGTCCCTGCTTTCTCCCTCCTTCCCCTCCCCTTCCCAGCTCTCCCACAGCCCACTGTCTCCGCCTCTTCCTTTCTTCTTCCCGCTCCCCCCCCCCACATCTGTCTGAAGAAGGGTCTCGACCCGAAACGTCATCTATTCCTTCGCTCCACAGATGCTGCCTCACCCGCTGAGTTTCTCCAGCATTTTTGTCTACCTTCGATTTTTCCAGCCTCTGCAGTTCTTTCATAAACAGGTTTGTAGGTTAATTAGCTTGGTATAAGTGTAAATTGTCCCTAGTGTGTGCAGGATAGTGTAAAGGGCCTGTCCCACCGTACGAGGTAATTCAGGAGTTCTCCCGAGTTTCCCCTGATTCGAACTCGGAGAATTACAGTAATGGCCACTCGTAGGTACTCGGGGCTCTCGTGGACATTTTTCAACGTGTTGTAAAAACTTCACGAGCTTACCATGTTTCCTGAGTACCTGCCGTTAGCGTTACGAGCCGCTAAGAGACGTCCCGAGCTCCGACGTACCCGCTACGTACATTCGACGTCCTTCCACGAGTTTGATTTTTTTTTAAACTTGGGAGAGCTCTTGGGTAAACCCGTACAGTGGGACAGGCCCTTTAGCGTGTGGGGATCGCTTGTCGGAGCGGACTCGGTGAGCTGAAGGGCTGTTTCTGCGCTGTATCTCTAAACTAAACTGAACTTGACTCGACTATGATTCAGCCATTTGAGCTGCTAAATTAGTGGGTCAAAGCTGTTACATATTATAATCGACTCCAGAAGATTGTGCCTTAACTAGCATTGGTACAGGATTTTCCAATCGAGTACAATTATCACAGAATGATTTATTGAAAATAACTCAATTCTTGAGGGCTTCTTAATTCAAGTAAAGGGCAGGTAAGTGTTAAACCGCTCAATGGCCACCAAAACCTGGGCTGAACTACCATGGGACCTCATGTTTTATATCCACATGTGCGTAAACATTCAACATTTTTCTTCATTTAAACCCTGTGTAAAGCTTTGCACACGACCGCGTAGATTTTCACCATTTGCACATGCTCAGAATTCCACAGTTCTGTGCATCCATATAACCATATAACCATATAACAATTACAGCACGGAAACAGGCCCTCTCGGCCCTTCCAGTCCGTGCCGACCATTTGTTTTCCCCTAGTCCCATCTACCTGCACTCAGACCATACCCCTCCATTCCCTTCACGTCCATATACCTATCCACTTTACTCTTAAATGTTAAAATCGATCCTGCCTCCACCACTTCTGCAGGAAGCTGATTCCACACAGCCACCACCCTCTGAGTAAAGAAGTTCCCCCTCACGTTACCCCGAAACTTCTGTCCCTTAATTCTCATGTCATGCCCTCTTGTTTGAATCTTCCCTACCCTCAATGGGAAAAAACATATCCACGTCTATCCCTTTCATCATTTTAAAGACCTCAATCAAGTCCCCCCTTAACCTTCTGCGCTCCAAAGAATAAAGACCTAACTTGTTCAACCTTTCTCTGTAACATAGTTGCTGGAACCCTGGCAACATTCTAATAAATCTCCTCTGTACTCTCTCTATTTTGTTGACATCCTTCCTATAACTAGGCGACCAAAATTGTACACCATACTCCAGAATTGGTCTTACCAATGCCTTGTACAATTTTAACATTACTTCCCTACTCCTATATTCAATGCTCTGATTTATAAAGGCCAGCACACCAAAGGCTTTCTTTACCACCCTATCTACATGCGATTCCACCTTCAGGGAACTATGCACAGTTATTCCTAGATCTCTCTGTTCCACAGCATTCCTCAATTCCCTACCATTTACCATGTACGTCCTATTTTGATTTGTCCTGCCAAGATGTAGCACTTCACACTTAACAGCATTAAACTCCATCTGCCATCTTTCAGCCCACTTTTCCAAATGGCCCAAATCTCTCTGTAGAGTTGGAAAATCTACTTCATTATCCACAACACCACCTATCTTAGTATCATCTGCATACTTACTTATCCAATTTTCCACCCCATCATCCAGATCATTGATGTACATGACAAACAACAGTGGACCCAACACAGATCCCTGAGGCACCCCACTGGTCACCGGCTTCCAACCTGACAAACAGCCATCCACCATTACTCTCTGACATCTCCCATTCAGCCACTGTTGAATCCATCTTGCTACTCCGCCATTAACACCCAAAGATTGAACCTTCTTACCCAACCTTCCATGGGGAACCTTGTCAAAGGCCTTACTGAAATCCATATAGACAACATCCACTGCTTTACCCTCATCAATTTCCCTAGTAACCGCTTCAAAAAAATTCAAGAAGGTTTGTCAAACATGACCTTCCAGGCACAAATCCATGTTGACTGTTCCTGATCAGACCCTGATCAGGAACAGGATCCATAAAATAAAATTAAAAAACAAGGCAATTAGAATAAACAAAAACTGCCCAGAGAAGTAAAAGCTGCCAACTTTCATCAGCGATCACTGACAAGCTAATTGAGTTTCGAAAGCGCACAGAGTTAAAGCCCTATCCCACTGTACGAGTTCATTCCAAGAGCTCTCCTGAGTTTCCCCTGATTCGAACTCGGAGATTTACGGTAATGGCCACTCGTAAGTACTCGGGGCTCTCGTGGACATTTTTCAACATGTTGAAAAATCTTGATGAGTCTTCCCGAGCTTGCCGCGTTTCCCGAGTACCTGCCGTTAGCGTTACGAGCCGCTAAGAGACGTCCCGAGCTCCGACGTACCCGCTACGTACATTCGACGTGCTTCCACGCGTTTGATTTTTTTTTAAACTCGGGAGAGCTCTTGAATGAGACAGTGGGACAGGGCTATCAGTGTAAAATGCTGAGAGCTGACATTTAGAATGAACGCAAAGCTGACAAATGCAGTACAAGGTATTTAAGAAGGAACTGCAGATGCTAGAAAATCGAAGGTAGACAAAAGTGCCGGAGAAACTCAGCGGGTGCAGCAGCATCTATGGAGCAAAGGAAATAGGCAACATTTCGGGGTTATCCCATTGCGAACATTGGACTTTGTCTCTGGAACTGATGCGTTGCAATGCTGAGAACTATATTCTGCACTCTGTATCTTCCCCTTTGCTCTACGCAGGTCACGGGGAGAAGGTACAAACTCCGTACAGACAGCACCCGTGGTCAGGATGGAACCCGTGTCTCTGGCGCTGTGAGGCAGCAACTCTACCGCTGTACCGTACAGTAGTATCTGATCAGACTGGGTAGCGTGCCAAGCAGACCTGTTCGCCGTACCTCGGTACAAGTGGCAATGACAAAAACCTCAAGCGAAAGAAGATCAATGTGAAAGAGTGATTGTCGCTTGTTGTGGCTTGTTACGATGACCACAAAAATCCCCTTCAAAGTAAACACGTCTGTGGTGTGGGTATGAGAGCACTCTTGCCTGGTGTAATAATAAACTCCAGAGTTAGGTTACTCCCCATTCGCGCTGATCATTCTTCCTGGAACTTAATTTGAAGATAAAATAGGAGTTTAACTTTAGCCAGAATGCAAAACATTTAAATTCCTTTCCACTTTTACAACCATGTAAAGCAGTTTCAAACGGGTACTGGCGCGATGTCAGTCGTCTAATTTGGGATCAAAGTGCTAAAGAGCCTTTTGTTTATATTTAAGGCCTTCAGTACGGACCGCATTTGCGGCACCTTTTGAAACTTTTTCTTCTGAGTCTTTATGTTTGTGTTTTCTCTGGTGGATACGCGTAAGGAGATTTTATTGTCCCAATCACTCACAATATCGATTGTAAAGCAAACATGCTGTGAACAGTTAATTGAAAAATTCAGTGCATGATTGTAATAGACAATAGGTGCAGGAGTAGGCCATTCGGCCCTTTGAGCCAGCACCGCCATTCAATGTGATCATCCCCAATCAGTACCCCGTTCCTGCCTTCTCCCCATATCCCCTGACTCCGCTATCTTTAAGAGCCCTATCTAGCTCTCTCTTGAAAGTATCCAGAGAACCGGCCTCCACCGCCCTCTGAGGCAGAGAATTCCACAGACTCACAACTCTCTGTGTGAAAAAGTGTTTCCTCGTCTCCGTTCTAAATGGCTTACTCCTTATTCATAAACTGTGGCCCCTGGTTCTGGACTCCCCCAACATCGGGAACATGTTTCCTGCCTCTAGCGTGTCCAAACCCTTAATAATCTTATATGTTTCAGTAAGATCCCCTCTCATCCTTCTAAACTCCAGAGTATACAAGCCCAGCCGCTCCATTCTCTCAGCATATGACTCTAGTACCTCGGCTAATGTTTGCTGATGATTGCCTTGTTGCCTCAACTACCTCCTTCACATACTCCCGGAATCATATTAATTGAGCACGGAAACAGGCCCTTCGGCCCAACTTGCCCACATAGGCCAACATGCCCCATCTACACTGCCTGCCTGTGTTCGGCCCATATCCCTCTAATCCTTTCCTATCCATGTACCTGTCCAAATGTATTTTAAATGTTGGTATAGTCCCTGCTTCAACCACCACCTCTGGCAGCTTGTTCCAGACACCCACCACCCTCTGAGTGAAAATGTTGCCCCTGGGGTCCCTATTAAATCTTTCCCCTCTCATCTTAAACGCACGACCTCTGGTTCTCGATTCCCTTCCCCTGGGCAGAAGAGTGTGCATTCACCCTGTCTATTCCCTTCATGATTTTATACACCTCTATAACTTCACACCTCAGCCTCCTGCACTCTATAGAATGAAGTCCCAGCCTGCTCAACCTCTCCCTGTAGCTCAGGTCCTTGGGTCCTGGCAACATCTTTGTAAATCTTCTCTGCTCGCTTTCCAACTTAATGGCATCACTCCTATAGCTGGTGATGAAAACGAACAGAACGCTCCAAGTGTGGCCTCACCAGTACCTTGAACATAAATCAGCCGGGAACCTCATCATGGGTCTTCTCTTTGGTGACCAGAAACCTCTTTAAATGGATAAAGCTTTCAGCTTGTGAGCAAGGTGGTAAAATCAATCAGGAAATCCCTTAGGAAACGCCTGCTTAGAAAGAGATTGTACAGCTCCTGTTGGTCTGAACACAGGAAAACAGATGCATGGAAGAATTATCTCACATAATTTATCAGGTATAATGATATTTTTTAAAGTTTCGATCTATAATGAAATTGTTTTTTTTTTAAATTGAAATAATTATATTTTATTATATGTTCAAATGTTATGTCAGGATGCCCGAAGAACATTAGTTGGTCAGTCAGTCAGTTATATAGTTAGTTAGATAGTTAGTTAGTTAGTTGGCTGGCTGGCTAACTAGCTAGCTAGCTAGTTAGTTAGGTAGCTAGATAGCTAATTAGTTAGTTAGTTAGCTGGCTAGCTGGCTAGCTGGCTAGTTGGTTAGTTGGCTAGTTGGCTAGCTTTCTAGCTAGCTAGCTAGTTAGTTAGTTAGTTAGTTAGCTGGCTGGTTGGTTAGTTGAGGCAGGTGCAATAACAACATTTAAAGACATTTGGACAGGTACATGGATAGGACAGGTTTAGAGGGATATGGACCAAACACGGGCAAATGGGTCTAACATAGATGAGGCATCTTGGTTGGCAAGGACCCGTTGGCTTGAAGTGAAGACTGACAATCTTCAAAAGGTTGAGTGTGAAAAAGGTTCCTGCCTTGAAACGTCACCTATCCAAGTTCTCCACAGATGCTGCCTGACCCGCTGAGTTACTCCAGCACTCTGTGAAACGTCACCTATCCAAGTTCTCCACAGATGCTGCCTGACCCGCTGAGTTACTCCAGCACTCTGTGAAACGTCACCTATCCATGTTCTCCACAGATGCTGCCTGACCCGCTGAGCTACTCCAGCACTCTGTTGAAACGTCACCTATCCCATGTTCTCCACAGGTGCTGCCTGACCCGCTGAGTTACTCCAGCACTCTGTGAAACGTCACCTATCCATGTTCTCCACAGATGCTGCCTGACCCGCTGAGTTACTCCAGCACTCTGTGAAACGTCACCTATCCATGTTCTCCACAGGTGCTGCCTGAACCCGCTGAGTTACTCCAGCACTCTGTGAAACGTCACCTATCCATGTTCTCCACAGATGCTGCCTGACCCGCTGAGTTACTCCAGCACTCTGTGAAACGTCACCTATCCATGTTCTCCACAGGTGCTGCCTGACCCACTGAGTTCCTTGTTTCCAGACTTGGGTCGAAGGGCATGTTTCCAGGCTATATGCCAAGGGCGGCACGGTGGCGCAGCGGTAGAGTTGCTGCCTCACAGCACCAGAGACCCAGGTTCGATCCTGACTACGGGTGCTGTCTGTATGGAGTTTGTACGCTCTCCCCGAGACCACGTGGGTTTCCTCCAGGTGCTCCAGTTTTGGACTAGGTGGGCCAAAGGGCCGGTTTCCACGCTGAATCTCCAAAACTCTAAAAGCTCTGTGTGACCCAATGAGTCGACATTGAAGCAGATATTTAAAGGCCCACTCCCAGTCTGGGTTTTGCCCAGTTCACATTGGTTAGGTGAAATATCCACTTAGAGACTGTGGGAAACCTCGAGAGTCTCCTCACTCCGTTCATGCTTTATCTAAATGTTGGTGCTTTATCTTCAGTGTGAAAAAGTAAAATGCTTTTAACGAAAGGTTTACATAAGTGCAAAAGTTCAGAATATTAGATTCCATTTTGATATCTGCTCAAAAACGCAAGATTTTAATCGTTGTCACATTGCTGGCGCGGTCAGAGTGACATCACGGCCACTTCAACTGGAAATACAGCACTTTAAACATTCATGAAGGTCTTCTTTGAAAGTTTAGTAAAGGGCTAAGGCAAAGAAATGCCAGACTCACAGGGCGGCAGGGTGGTGCAGCGGGTGGAGCTGCTGCCTCACAGCGCCAGAGACCCGGGATCAACTCTGACCTCGGGTTCTGCTTCTGTGGAGTTTGCACGTTCTCCCTGCGACTGCGTGGGTTTCCTCCGGGTGCTCCGGTTTCCTCCCACATCCTAAAGACGTGCAGGTTTGTAGGCTAATCAGTCCATATAAATTGAGCCTAGTTTAACAATCATCCAGCACAGAAACCGGCCCTTCGGCCCATCATGTCCATGCCAACCAAGATGCCCCTTCAAAGCTAGTCTCACTTGTCCATGCTTGGCCCATATCCTGCTAAATCTTTCCTATCCATGTACCCGACTAGGTTGTTTATCAAAGGTTGTTCTTGAACCTACTTCAACTACCTCCTCTGGCAGCTCGTTCCAAACACCCACCATTGTGTAGGGAGTGGATGTCTAATTGGGATAACATAGAACTAGTGTGCACGGGTGATCGATGCTTGGCGTGGGCTTGGTGGGCCGAAGGGCCTGTTTCCGTGCTGCACTTACAAGCAATCAATCAAAAAGGAAACACTGTGTGCGGGAAGGAACTGCAGACGCTGGTTTAAACTGGAGAAAGGCACAACATGCTGGAGTAACTCAGCGGGACAGGCAGCATCTGTGGAGAGATGGAATGGGTGACGTTTCGGGTCGAGACCCTTCCTCAGGCTGAGAGTCGGAAAACGAGAGATATAGACGGTGATGCAGAGAGATGTAGAACGCTGTCAGTTTATGACACTATATATATATTGCACAGGGAAAGTAAAAATAACTGGTCAACTTTTAGAATTCTGTAAATGACATGCTTGACACAGAATCCCAGCTGACCTTAGTATGACCAGTGCAGCTGAACGGTTTGGCAGCAGGCAGCTCGGTTAAACCACTTCATCCTTGTATTTGTTTTGAAAATCTGGATTGGAGTAGTGCGCTGTGCAGTAATCAATGACAAAGACTAGCGATACCATCAGTCTGAGAGAGATAATGTACCATGATTAAAGCTACTTTGCGCCCATACCCATTCTCTGGGTTTGTGCAGGAAGGAACTGCAGATGCTGGTTTAAACCAAAGATAGACGCAAAATGCTGGAGTAACTCAGCGGGTCAGGCAGCATCTGTGGAGAGATGGAATGGGTGATGTTACGGGTCGAGACCCTTCCTCGGACACCCGACTGGAAACCTCACCCATTCCTTCTCTCCACAGATGCTGCCTGACCCGCTGAGTTACTCCAGCACTCTGTGAAACGTCACCTATCCATGTTCTCCACAGATGCTGCCTGACCCGCTGAGTTACTCCAGCACTCTGTGAAACGTCACCTATCCATGTTCTCCACAGATGCTGCCTGACCCGCTGAGTTACTCCAGCACTCTGTGAAACGTCACCTATCCATGTTCTCCACAGATGCTGCCTGACCCGCTGAGTTACTCCAGTTACTCTGAGTGATGCTCTATCGGTGGCTTTTCAGCGCACTACATCCAGATCCAGAAACCCACGCAATCACAGGGAGAACGTATAAACTCCACACAGACAGCACCCGAGGTCAGGATGGATACCAGGTCGCTGGTGCTGTGAGGCAGCAGCTCTACCCGCTGCACCACTTGACCTCCTGAGTGAATAGAATGAATGAATAACTTTATTGGCCAAGTACATTCACATACAAGGAATTTGCCTCGGTGCTCCGCCCACAAGTGACAACATGACACACAGTGACAGTTAGGAATGACACATAAAACATTAAACTCTAATAATAACGGAGACGAGGAAACACTTTTTCTCACAGAGAGCTGTGAGTCTGTGGAATTCTCTGCCTCAGAGGGCGGTGGAGGCCGGTTCTCTGGATACTTTCAAGAGAGAGCTAGATAGGGCTCTTAAAGATAGCGGAGTCAGGGGATATGGGGAGAAGGCAGGAACGGGGTACTGATTGGGGACGATCAGCCATGATCACATTGAAAGGCGGTGCTGGCTCGAAGGGCCGAATGGCCTACTCCTGCACCTATTGTCTATTGTCATAACACATCATTGATTAATGGTGGACCAGTATTACGTTGAACAAAGAGCACGTTTCATACCAACCGCAGGGGGCACTCCTGGCTTACGGACCGATGCCTGCGATCTGCACTGTGCAAGCTCCCAAATCAAAGTCCACCTCCCCCCCCCCCCCCCCCCCCCCCCCCCCCTCCTCGCCCCATCCCCCCAGCTCTGCCGTTAAAAAGCGCAGGTGCGTTCAAGCTCGCCTCATACAGTGCGATATGTGTGTGTGTTTTTGAGCAGCTTAATGCATGTCAAGTTATTTTTGTGGCAATATTAGTCAGACATCAAAGCCAGCGCTGATAAGAACCTGCGCCGGCAATGCTCATTCATCACGGGCACTTTCTACAGATGACAGATTATTCAGCAATAAAACCTCATCAACCAATATCAAATGCGGTGCAGTGGCCCAAGGGCAGCCCGGTGGAGCAGCGCCAGAGTCCCGAGGACGGGAGCTGTCTGTACAGAGTTTGTACTTTCTCCCCGTGACCTGCGTGGGTTTTCTCCAGGTGTTCCAGTCTCCTCACACACTCCAAAGGCGTGTGGGTTTGTAGGTTAATTGGCTTCTCTAAGTTGTCCCCCGCGCGTAGGATAGCGCTAGTGTAGGGGGCGATCACTGGCCAGTGCAGACCCGGTGGGCCGAAGGGCCTGTTTTCGCGCAGTATCTCTAAAGTAAATTCTAAAGTGATCATTGAGTTGGAGTTCAGGCTCAGAGGCTGGTGAAGGAATGAATGAATACGTTTATTGGCCAAGTATTCACATACAAGGAATTTGCCTTGGTGCTCTGCCCGCAAGTGACAACATGACATACAGTGACGGTTAGGAATGACACATAAAACATTAAACATTAATAATTAGTGGGTATGTGGAACGAGCTGCCGGAGGAGATAGTTGAATCAGGGACTATAACAGCACTTAGGCATTTGGACTGGTACATGGATAGGACAGGTTTAGAGGGATATGGGCAAATGGGACAAGCTCAGATGGGCAATCTTGGTGGGAATGGGTTGGCCTGAAGAGCCTGTTTTTTTTTTTAAGAGATCTAGACTGGAAACAAGAGCCTCTACATTGGAGTGTGATCTGCAAGACATTTAGTTTAGTTTAGAGACACTGCACGGAAACAGGCCCTTCAGCCCACTGAGTCCAGGCCGACCATCGATCGCCCATTCACTCTAGTTCTATGTTATCCCACTTTCTCATCCACTCCCTACACACCAGGGGTCAATTTACAGAGGGCCGACTCACAGAGCGGAAACAGGCCCTTCGGCCCGCCGAGCCTGCACTGACCAGCGATCCCCGCACACTAGCACTATCCCACGCAAGCTGGCGGCAATTTACAATTTTACCGAACCAATTAACCTACAAACCTGCACGTTTTTGGAGTGTGGGAGGAAACCGGAGAGCTCGGAGAAAACCCACGCGGGTCACGGGGGGAACGTGCAAACTCCGTACAGACAGCGCCCGTAGCCAGGATGGAACCTGGGTCTCTGGCGCTGTGGGGCAGCAACTCTACCGATCTCTGTGCGATATGATTCCACTGGGTAGACAGATGCCCCAACATACAATAGATGCGAAGGTATTAACTTCACCATCCACAGGATTATTGGAACTGGGAAGTGATCACAGTGTCCTTGCTAAGAATTACGCTTCAAACATCATCAAACGATATCTCGCTGGCAGACAAAAGTGCTGGAGAAACTCAGCGGGTGCGGCAGCATCTATGGAGCGAAGGAATAGGTGACGTTTCGGGTCGAGACCCGGAAGGGTCTCGACCCAAAACGTCACCTATTCCTTCGCTCCATAGATGCTTCTGGGTCTCGACCTGAAACGTCACCCATTCCTTCGCTCCATAGATGCTGCCTCACCCGCCGACTTTCTCCAGCACTTTTTGTCTATCTTTTATTTTCCAGCATCTGCAGTTCCTTCTTAAACACAATATCTCCCCAGCATTGCCTTTCACAAGTTTGCTGCTTTGATGTGCCGATCCCACAGCAGTGGCAATGCGCATGTTCCTAAGTACTAGCAGCAGGAGTAGGCCATTCGGCCCATAACAGTAACAAAAGACAACACTTATTCTATGCTTAAAGATAAATTACACTTCAACGAAGATGATATCAACTCTCAATAGCCTTGGTTGCCTTCATATCAAAGTCAAAAAGTCACGAGTGTTCATAAATTCTTCTTTCGTGTGGCGTGCACAGCCTAAAGTTGTAGGACAACTTGTTCTATTTGATCTTCCGTTTGTGCACTAGTCGAAGCAGGGCAGACCACGTGAAGGTTGCAATCTCCCACCCCCGTAAATTCATAAGGGATAGGAGCAGAATTAGGCCATTTGGCCCATCAAATCTACTCGGCTATAAGTCTGAATCGTAATCTGAAAACAATTACTGAATCAATTTACTTTGAGAAAGTGAGTGTCCAGGGACTGAATAGAAGAGTTTGCAGCTGATGTAAACATTGGCCTTGAGTGGGAATCGGAAAGGAAAGTTTCTGCAGCGGGGAGAGGTACATATCCTCATTAATTCCAAAAGAGAAACGGCAGGAGCGATTAGCTCCAAGGACATGTGAGTTCAGGCATCTGGACAGGGACCACAAAGACAGGAATATTCAATAAATGCCCAAATGTTTCAGAAATAACTGCAGATGCTGGAAATATCAAAGGCAGACAAGAATGGTGGAGAAACTCAGCGGGTGAGGCAGCATCTATGGAGGGAAGGATTAGGTGACGTTTCGGGTCGAGACCCTTCTTCAATCATGGTTGATCAATCTCTCCCTCCTAAACCCATTCTCCTGCCTTCTCCTCATAACCCCAAACACCAGGGGGATTTCAGTTGACATGATCTTTTATTCTCTATTAGTTTAATTTAGCCATTACACTGCTATCATCTTTTACACTGACTGCTATTAATATTTCAAAGCAGAGAAATTAATAACATAACACACACTCGTCCACTTCTAGACCTAGATTCTAAAGAGGTACAACTGCACTTAAATGTATAATCGTAATGTCGTAAGTGATAGGATCAGAATTAGGCCATTCGGCCCATCGAGTCTACTCCACCATTCAATCACGGCTGATCCATCTCTGCCTCCTAACCCCATTCTTCTGCCTTCTCCCCATAACCTCTGACACCCGTACTAATCAAAAATCTGTCAATCTCTGCCTTAGAAATATCCATTGACTTGGCCTACGCAGCCGTCTGTGGCAATGAATTCCACAGATTCACCGCCCTCTGTTTGGAGGGATATGGACCAAGCGCAGGTAAGTGGGACTAGTGTAGATGGGGCATGTTGGCTGGTGTGGGCGAGTTGGGCCGAAGGGCCTGTTTCCACACTGTGACTCTATAAATGGCGAAGTAGACTTAATGGACCGAATGGCCTAATGACTCTACATCCTTTAATTCTGAGGCTGTGCCGTCTGGCCCTAAACACTCCCACTAGTGGAAACATCCTCTCCACATCCACTCGATCCAGGCATTCCACT
Source organism: Okamejei kenojei (assembly GCA_035221665.1). NCBI lineage: Eukaryota > Metazoa > Chordata > Chondrichthyes > Rajiformes > Rajidae > Okamejei > Okamejei kenojei. The sequence goes on from CM069144.1 coordinate 3,010,364, forward strand.
ATTCTGTGTGTTTCAATGAGGTTCTCCCACATCCTTCTAAACTCCAGCGAGTATAGGCCCAGTGCCGACAAACGCTCATCATAGGCTAACCCACTCATTCCTGGGATCATTCGCGTACACATCCTGTGGACCCTCTCTAACGCCAGCGCATCCTTCCTCAGATGCGAGGCCCTGTGAATCTAATATTAGTCGATGGCCACACTAGTGGGCTGGGGTTGTTGGTGGTGACTGTGCTAATGCAGGGGATATTTTAAAAACATTCCCCTTTATTCCATAAGATCGACACATAAAGCGGGAGTAACTCAGCTGGACAGGCAGCATCTCCGGAGAAAAGGGATGGGTGACCTTTCAGGCTGAGCACCTTCTTCAGACTGAGAGTCAGGGGAAAGGGAAACGAGTGATGTAGACGGTGATATGGAGAGATGTAGAATGAATGGATGAAAGGTATGCATAAAAGTAACGATGATAAAGGAGACAGGCCATTGTTAGCTGTGGGCTCGGAGAAAACTAGTTACAGACAATAGACAATAGGTGCAGGAGTAGGCCATTCGGCCCTTCGAGCCAGCACTGCCATTCAATATGATCATGGCTGATCATCCACAATCAGTACCCCCTTCCTGCCTTCTCCCCATACTCCCTGACTCCGCTATCTTTAAGAGCTCTATCTAACTCTCTCTTGAAAGTATCCAGAGAACCGGCCTCCACCGCCCTCTGAGGCAGAGAATTCCACAGACTCACAACTCTCTGTGTGAAAAAGTGTTTCCTCATCTCCATTCTAAATGGCTTACTCCTTATTCTTAAACTGTGATCCCTGGTTCTGGACTCCCCCAACATCGGGAACATGTTTCCTGCCTCTAGCGTGTCCAAACCCTTAATAATCTTATATGTTTCAAAAGATCCCCTCTCATCCTTCTAAACTCCAGAGTATACAAGCCCAGCCGCTCCATTCTCTTAGCATATGACAGTCCCGCCATCCCGGTAATTAACCGTGTAAACCTACGCTGCACTCCCTCAATAGCAAAAATATCCCTTGATTCCGTTAGCCCGTGGAGCTAAATCCAACTCTCTCTTGAAAACATCCAGTGAAATTGGCCTCCATTGCCTTCTGTGGCGGAAAATTCCACAGATTCACAACTCTCAGGGTGAAGAAATGTTTCCTCATCTCAGTCATAAATGTGTCTTAACCTGTAACATCACCCATTCCTTCTCTCCAGAGATGCTGCCTGACCCGCTGAGTTACTCCAGCACTCTGTGAAACGTCACCTATCCATGTTCTCCACAGATGCGGGCAGCATCTCTGGAGAAAAGGAATAGGTCTCAACCCGAAACGTCACCTATCCCTTTTCTCCAGAGATGTTATGTGACCCGCTGAGTTACAGCAGCTCTTTGTGATCTTTCAATGCACTTAAGACTCAGGCAGAGAATTCCAAGAAACATAAACAAACCCAAAGATGTGCAGATTTGCAAGTTTTTAGGCATTTTAGACTAAAGACTTTAGAGATACAGCGTGGAAACCAGAGCAACACACTTTGCACAACTTACAAATTACGATTTTACGATTTTAACCTACAAACCTGCACGTCTTCGAAAACCCACAAAGGTCACGGGGAGAACATGCAAACTCCGTAAAGACAGCACCCATAGTCAGGATCGAACCCGGGTCTCTGGCGCTGTGAGGCAGCAACTCTACCGCTGCGCCTCTGTAAATTAACCCTGGTGCGTGTCGGGAGCGGATGGGAAAGTGGGACAACTTAGAATTAGTGTGTACAGGTGATCGATGGTCAGCCTGGACGCGGTGGGCAGAAGGGCCTGTTTCCACGCCGCATCATTCGTATCGAAGCCTGAATGAAAGTCCCACGTGGGAACAAGAGCCTTTCAGGAACAGTGGGCTTCATGTCTTGAATTAAAGTCCCTTTATCTGCCTTGCAATAATTATTTATTGAAGCGCAGCTTTACTGGTGAATAAGAAAGCATCACCAGGCTAATTGCAAACATAATCTGGCTACAGTTCTATTCCTCTTCCCTACAAAGGAACTATAATGGAACCATAATATGTGAAACACCCTTCAGCAAACAGATTCCTATGCAACGGAGACTGTATAACATTGTCTCTTTATTGCAGCATCATCTACTGGATAGACGTTAATTGAATGTGGAAACAAAAAGATTTGATCTTTTATTCCATATGAAGCTTGCAAATGACAAGTAAAATGGGATGTTTGCCTTTCATCTACCCATGCCCTGCTGGTGAAGTTGAGCTACATATCTACGTGATAAAGCATCCTTAAAGACAGAAACGGATTCATTTGGTCATTTAAACAGTAGCTTGAAAGTCTGAAGAAGGGTCTCAACCCGAAACGTCACCCATTCCTTCTCTCCAGAGATGCTGCCTGTCCCGCTGAGATACTCCAGCATTTTGTGTCAATATTACCCATGGATAGAAGCCTTACGAGCAGTTTGCAATTCCATAACTGACTAATCGCATAACACTGCACATGAGCAGGCCCTTTGGCCCATAATATCCAGCATTAGCTTTCACTAATCCCATATTAGGGAGGGCACGGTGGTGCAGCGGTAGGGTTGCTGCCTCACAGCACCAGGGACCCGGGTTCCATCCTGACCTCAGGTGCTGTCTGTACGGAGTTTGTACGTTCTCCCCGTGACCTGCGTGGGTTTTCTCCGGGTGCTCTGGTTTCCTTCCACACTCCAAAATGTACAGGTTTGTAGGTGAACTGGTTTGGTATAGATGTAACTTGACCCAGGTGTGTGTGTGTGTAGGGTAGTATTAATGTGCGGGGGGGGGGGGGGATCGCTGGACAAAGCGGACTCGGTGGGTCGAAGATTCCGTGCTGTTTCTCCAAAGTCTAACGTCACCCCCCACGAGATGTTGTAACTCAGCCCTAATGCTGCAAATCCCATGTCAAATCCAAGCAGAAAAATATTCAGTAAGCAGATTACTTTGCCTGGGTTTAATTCTAAGAGTAGAAATTAATTCAGAACTCTATATATGGTAATGTCAAAAACTTAGATCCACGGGGAAATCAATTGACAAAGTTTAAATGAAAATTACAGCTTGAAGTCTCCAAAGCATTTGTCATTTAGTCATTTATGTCACCGTGTTTGCAGAGTATATTCCATATTACTCATTTGAAAGACAAAACACACACAAACGGTTTGCCTCCCTCAGGGTTTACTAGAGTCCGCTTGCAAAGGGAAAGTGCGTTGGATAATTTTGATTGGAATATTTCAGTTTAGTTTATTATCACATGCACCGAGATCTGCTTCTGTGGCCAGCACGCAAATCGAAACATAGACAATAGGTGCGGGAGTAGGCCATTCGGCCCTGCGAGCCAGCACCGCCATTCGATATGATCATGGCTGATCATCTAAAATCAGTACCCTGTTCCTGCCTTCTCCCCGTACCCCTTGATTCCGTTAGCCCGAAGAGCTAAATCTAACTCTCTCTGGAAAACTTCCAGTGAATTGGCCTCCACTGACTTCTGTGGCAGAGAATTCCACAGATTCACAATTCTCTGGGTGAAAATGTCTTTCCTCATCTCAGTCCTAAACAGCCGACGCCTTAGTCTTAACTCTCTGTGTGAACCCTGGTTCTGGACTCCCCCAACGTCAGGAACATTGTTCATGCATCTAACGTGTCCAATCCCTTAAGAATTTTATATGTCGCCAGGATTGGGTACTATCTTGGCATTGTCTCCGTCTAATACCCGCAGAATTCCACAGTAAGGTTACATTGCATTTGTTAAAAATACTTTATTACATTTTTGAAAATTCATGCTTATGTTAAGATCTCAGCTGTTGAGTTTCAAACAGTCAAAAGTGATTGCGACTCCACCTGACATTACTCTTTTCTATCATTGCCAGCACTAGTGTTATTCTATTGCCCTGGGTGACTTGGTTTAACCACGTCCAGCCTTCCCGCTGGCTGGTTAGCACGCAACACAAAAAACTTTGCTCCGTACCTCAGTGGGCAGCACGGTGGCGCAGCGGTGGAGTTGCGGCCTCACAATGCCAGAGAACCGGGTTCGATCCCGACTACTGGCGCTGCCTGCACGGAGTTTGCACGTTCCCCCGTGACCTGCGTGGGCTTTCTCCCGGTGCTCTGTCTCCTCCCGCGCGCCAAAGCCGATCAACTTTGTAGGTTAATTGGCTTCCGCAAAGATTGTGAATTGGCCCTAGTGTGTGTCGGATAGTGCTCGTGTATGGGGCGATCGCTGGTCGGCGCCGACACGGTGGGCCGAAGGTCTGTTTCCGCGCTGTATTCAAGCAACACGTGATAACAAGAAACTAAAGTAAACTGATTTTGAAAGAAAGTCTATCCAGGATTAATCTGTGAGAAAGAAGAAAATGTGTGTGCTGGTCGATTAATTTATTGCATTCTGACAAACTAACAAGCCTTTTATCAGTGTCGGAATGAACTGCAGATGCTGGTTTAAACCAAAGATGGACACCAAATGCGGGAGTAACTCAGCGGGACAGGCACATCTCTGGAGAGAAGGAATGGGTGACGTTTCAAGTCTGAAGAAGGGTCTCGACCCGAAACGTCGCCTATTCCTTCCCTCCAGAGATGCCGCCGGTCCTGCTGAGTACCACGTTTACACAGCGTACCCTGTTTCCATATTGTGTGGCACTGCTGCAAGTGAGAATGTCATCGTTCTATCTGGGACGCAAGGCAATAAAACACTCTTGACTGTGTAAGAAAGAGCTGCAGATGCTGGTAAAATGGAAGGTCGACACAAAGTGCTGGAGTAACTCAGTGGGTGAGGCAGCATCTCTGGAGAGAAGGAACGGGTGACGTTTCGGGTCGAGATCGTGCATTAGGGTCAGTCTGAAGAAGGGTCTCAACCCAAAACGTCGCCCATTCCTTCTTTCCTGAGATGCTGCCTGTCCTGCTGAGTTACTCCAGCATTTTTTGTCTAACGTAGAAATATAGAAAATAGGTGCAGGAGTAGGCCATTCGGCCCTTCGAGCCAGCACCACCATTCAATATGATCATGGCTGATATCATCCAGAATCAGTATCCCGTTCCTGTTTTCCGTCACATATCCCTTGATTCCGTTAACCCTAAGAGCTAAATGTAACTCTCTCTTTGCAGCTTACTGCCTCACCCGCTGAGTTCCTCCAGCACTGTGTGCCGACCAAACACTCTTGGCTCTTGAGTTGCTCAGCGTTTTGTGTCTATCTCCCGCAGTTATCAGGGTTGGATTGCATCCCGCGTGGGTCAGCTTAACCCGAGCTGCCGGAGACACATGGCGATCGCACCGCAAACTCCAGTGAAATACTGCGACCTTTGCAACATTCTGCTCAACGCTGACTCGAGCACAGAAGCAGGAATGATAAATGTAATGAAACACCCTGCAGAAGTGATTGGAGGCGGTGAGACTAAATGAAAAAGAGAAAAAAAAAACGAGAAAAAATAATCGTCTTTTTTTTCCCCATTTGTTTCTTTGAAAGGGAATCTTTTTTGTTTTCATACTCTTTAATCTCCGGAGAATATCTCGTGAATGATTGAACACTTTTGGTCCGTGCTCCAGCATATCAAAATGATCAGGTGTACACATTGTGTACAGGCCAATATCTAATATAAAGTGACTGACTCCCTAATACTCTGGAAAATCTGCTTAGTTTAAGTAATCCTTGCCTGCATTCTCAACGAGCCTTTCTTACATGTTAGACGGAAACTCACAGCAGGGCGTCACGGTGGCGCAGCGGTAGAGTTGCTGCCCCACAGCGCCAGAGACCCGGGTTCAATCCTGACTACTGGTGCTGTCTGTACGGAGTTTGCACGTTCTCACCGACACCTGCGTGGGTTTTCTCCGGGACCTCCGGTTTCCCCCCACACTCCAAAGACGTAGAGGTTTGTAGGTTAATTGGCTTCGGTAAAGATTGTAAATTGTCCCCAACTTGTGAGGATAGTGCTCGTGTACAGGGCGATCGCTGGTCGGCGCGGACCCGGTGGGCTGAAGGGCCTGTTTCCGCGCTGTGTCTCTAAACTAAACTAAAAAAAACATTTAAGAATAAGGAGTAGGCCATTTAGAACCTCCATCCCCCTCTGAGGCAGAGAATTCCACAGACTCACAACTCTCTGTGAGAAAAAGTGTTTCCTCGTCTCCGTTCTAAATGGCTTACCCCTTATTCTTAAACTGTGGCCCCTGGTTCTGGACTGCCCCAACATCGGGAACATGTTTCCTGCCTCTAGCGTGTCCAAACCCTTAATGATCTTATATGTTTCAATAAGATATACTAGTTGGGGTCATAGATTCACACAGCAGGGAAACAGGCCCTTTGGCCCAACCTGCCTGTGCATTAACCTGCCTGTAGTCCGGCCAACATGCCCCATCTACACTAGTTCCACCTGCCTACGCTTGGCCCATATCCCTCTAAAGCTGTCCTAGCCATGTACCTGTCCAAATCTCTCCAGATTAAAATGTTGGTCGCCATTGAAATCAAAAACATATCCTCGCTTCAAAGCTCCCAAGAGATGAACAGTATATCTAAAATGATGTGCTTAAATATGCCACTGGATTCTACAGAAATGGATTTAAATTTGTTTGAGCTTAGAACAAATGAATTTATGGAGATTACAATACAATACAATATAATACAATTTATTTGTTGTCATTTGAACCGCATTGAGGTTCAAATGAAATGTGGTTTCTGCAGTCAAACAAACAAGAAAAGAACCAAGACACAACACAATTGACACAAACATCCATCATAGTGAATCTCCTCCTCACTGTGATGGAAGGCAAAGTCTTATCTCTCCCCTGCTCTCCCCATTCTCCTCCCGATGTCAGAGTCAAGGCCCCCGGCGGGCGATGGTAAATAAGTCCCACGGCCATTAAGGCCACGCCGGGCGATGCAAGGCCGCGCTCCGGGTCTTGATGTTGGAGCCCACGGCGGGCGCTAGCAAGTCCCATGGCCATTAAAGCCACGCCGGGCGATGTAAGGCCCCGCTCCAGGTCATTTTCAACCCCGCAACGCGGGCGGGAGAGGTTGCCGCCGCGGGAGCTCCGAAAAGCGGTCTCCCACCAGGGACCCGCGAGCTCCCGATGTCACCGTCCACCGGGCCTGCAGCTGGAGCCTCCTAATCTCCGGGGTCGGGCCGCAGCAGCGCGCCACCACAGCTCTCCACGCTCCGAAGCCGGCCAGCTCCACGATGGTGAGTAAGTCCGCAGGCTCCGCGACTGGAGCCTCCGGGTCGTTCCGGCTGGAGGCCGCTCCACGGTGCTCGGCCCCAACGACAACGGAGACCCGACAGGGAAATGGCCGGGTCCTCCGTACAGGGAAGAGATTTAAAAGGTTTCCCCCACCCCCCACCCCCCCCACACATACCCAGCTAAAAAAAAAACTATGACTACTCAAAACGAGACAAAAAAATAAAAAGATAGACGGACTGCAGAGGCCGCTGCGACGAGAGTTGCGCCGCCCATTAGACCTGGGACCTAAAGGATACCATGAGGAAAGAGGCCATTCGGCCCATCGAGTCCGCACCAACCAGTGATCACCCAGTGCACTAACACTACCCTACACATCAGAGACAATTTCCAATTTCCAGAAGCCAATGAATCTACAAACCGGCACGTCTTTGGAGTGTGGGAGGAAACCGGAGATCTCGGAGAAAACCTTATCAGCGTCAGTAGTTATTCTCTCTTTATTGAGTTAGTGTTCCTTGAAGTGAGTGCTCAAGGAACAAATGTAATTCAGCAAAGAATGTAACAATGCCAGGCACAACAAACCAGCAGCAACAACAGGCTTGATGTTACCGATATTGTTCACTACAAACTCAATTGGAATTTATTTTTTAAACCACAAACATTTTCTGCAATGGATTTCAGAACTGAAATATATTTTCGACACTGATTGTCAATCTTTCAGGTATTAGTACGGCCCGAATATTGCTTTCTTAATTAGTGGAGAGAAGAGCCATAAATGTGAAAGTAACTTCAGTGGTGGAGCGAGTGCCTTCTGCCAACCACCCTTCCCCCAACAAGATCCTCCAGATACTTTTGTTCCAGTCTGCGGTTTATCCCTGGATGGCTGGGATGATGTTGACCTTAGCTGCACAAGTCAGAGGTGGGCAGATATCCTGGCAAGAGGCAGAACAATGGGACACTGTAGGGAAAGTTAATCTGTGCACTGAGCAGCATAGATGCGAGCTCACTTAAATACTATCTAATGAAATGCACATTGAGCACTCTGGAGTACACACACACACACACAGTGGACGGAAGAGGTAGTTGCCCTTGACATTAGCGGAGCGTTCAGCCATTATGGCCACAAAGAGTTTCAACAAAATTGGGGTCAACGGGGATCAGTCACAGAGTCTCGGAGTATGGAAACAGGCCCTTCGGCCCAACTTGTCCATGCAGCCCAACATGTCCACATCCAAGTAAACCGCACCTGCCTGCGTTTGGCCCGCATCCCTCTCGCGCACGGCCTCAAGTTGTTGGACAACTTGTTCTATTTGATCTTCCGTTTGTGCACGTCGAGTTGATTGCATTAGTCGGAACAGGGCGGACCACGTGAAGGTTATAATCTTCCACCGCCTGCATTTACTGATCCAACACCATTTAGTTTTAGGTTAGTTTAAAGATACAGCGCGGAAACAGGCCCTTCGGCCCACCGAGCCCGCACCGACCAGCGATCCCCGCACACTAACACTATCCCGCACCCACTAGGGACAATTTTTACATTTACCAAGCTAATTAACCTACAAACCTGCACGCCTTTGGAGTGTGGGAGGAAACCGGAGATCCCGGAGAAAACCCACGCAGGTCACGGGGAGAACGTACAAACTCCGTACAGACAGCGCCCGTAGTCAGGATCGAACCCGGGTCTCCGGTGCTGCATTCGCTGTGAGGCGGCAACTCTACCGCTGTGTCACCGTGACCCCGGGACGTGTAAATGAGACAACTTGGCCGGTGTGAGCAAGTTGGGCCGAAGGGCCTGTTTCCACGCTGCATCACTCTGTGACTTTGTCATTCTATACCAGTCACTGTGTAGATGGTAAATTGTGGGGGGAATGAAAGGCAAAGAGGAACTGCAAGCAACTTCAGGCTCATCAGCTCCCTATATGTACGCACTATTAGTTGGACAATACGGGTCAGAGGTTATGGGGCGAAGGCAGGGGAATGACAATGGACAACAGGTGCAGGAGTAGGCCATTCGGCCCTTCGAGCCAGCACCGCCATTCAATGTGATCATGGCTGATCATCCCCAATCAGTACCCCGTTCCTGCCTTCTCCCCATATCTCCTGACTCCGCTATCTTTAAGAGCCCTATCTAGCTCTCTCTTGAAAGTATTCAGAGAACCGGCCTCCACCGCCCTCTGAGGCAGAGAATTCCACAGACTCACAACTCTCTGTGAGAAAAAGTGTTTCCTCGTCTCCATTCTAAATGGCTTACCCCTTATTCTTAAACTGTGGCCCCTGGTTCTGGACTCCCCCAACATCGGGAACATGTTTCCTGCCTCTAGCGTGTCCAAACCCTTAATAATCTTATATGTTTCAATGAGATGCCCTCTCATCCTTCTAAACCAGAGTGTACAAGTCCAGCCGCTCCATTCTCTCAAATGGGGTTAGGAGGGAGAGGTAGATCAGCCACGATTGAATAGCGGAGTAGTATAGATGGGCTGAATGGCCCAATTCTGCTCCGATCACTTATGGACAGATTGGTTTTAAGAAAACAGTTAAAAATGTTATTTTGCCGTTGTGTTTGACGTTAATTGCATGCAAGCTAATTCTGACATCCCACATGGACGTTAAGCATGTTGAACACCATTAAATGTGTAATACGAAACTCAACATTATTCTTGGCATCAGCGAGATGCCTTACAGCAAACAATGTTCCGACACTGAGTGCTTTTCCTTCGTACAAAGTACAAACTTCTCCCTGTAATATTTTCTAATGTTCTGTATTGCGACTATTTAGCTCACGGATTCCTGCTAATGAAATTGCTTCACGTCACCCGGAAGGTGGAATTGAAAAGCCATACTCTTGCCGAAGTCAGCTGTCCCCATTAACCCTGGTACCACACACGAGGATATCTGCGGAACACACTTCTGGAAAACTGCACCGAGTTTGTGCTGAACCTTTTCATTAAACCCACAAAGGACTGCAATAAAATCTCCGTAACCAGGGAACACAATGCATTAAATTAAGTGACTTCAAGGAAGCTATGGATTCATAGAACCTTAGAAACAATCGACACTAGGTGCAGGAGTAGGCCATTCAGCCCTTCGAACCAGCACCGCCATTCAATGTGATCAAGGCTAATCATCCCCAATCAGTAACCCGTTCCTGCCTTCTCCCCATATCCCCTGACTCCGCTATCTTTAAGAGCCCTGTCTAGCTCTCTCTTGAAAGTATTCAGCGAACATAGAAAATTGGTGCAGGAGTAGGTCATTCGGCCCTTCGAGCCAGCACCGCCATTCAATATGACCATGGCTGATCATCCACAATCAGTACCCCGTTCCTGCTTTCTCCCCATAATCCCTTGAATCCTTTAACCCTAAGAGCTAAATATAACTCTCTCTTGAAAACATCCGGTGAATCGGCCTCCACTGCCTTCTGTGGCAGAGAATTCCACAGATTCACAACTCTCTGGGTGAAAACGTTTTTCCCCGTCTCTGTCTTAAATGGCCGACCCCTTATTCTTAAACTGTGTGGCGCCCGGTTCTGGACTCCCCTAACATCGGGAACATTTTTCCTGTATCTAGCCTGTCCAATACTTTAAGAATGTTTTATGTTTCTATAAGATGCCCTTTCATCCTTCTAAATTCCAGCAAATACAAGCCCCGTCGACCCATTCTTTCATCGTATGTCAGTCCCGCCATCCCGGGAAGTAACCTGGTGAATTCATCCATGATTCACTGTTGTGTGAATGGAGCAATACAGTACAGGAACAGGCCCTTCGGCCCACAATGTCTGATGATGATGTCACTTGTACGTAGCTAGGTACCATGAAATTCTTTGATTCTGCACACAAAGTACACCAAGGAGGCGCCACAAACACGCTGCCAAATTTGCAACACTACTCATCCCTTATTCGTCTTCATCCCTATTAGTTTAGTTCAGTTTAGTTAGGCCCACAGGCCCACCGAGTCCGCACTGACCAGCAATCCCCACACACTAACACTACCTAACACACACACACTAGGGACAATTTTACATTTACACCAAGCCAATTAACCTACGGAACCTGTACGTCTTTGGAGTGCGGGAGGAAACCGAAGATCTTGGAGAAAACCCACGCCGGTCACGGGGAGAACGTGCAAACTCTGTACAGACAGCGCCCGTAGTCGGGATCGAACCTGGGTCTCTGGTGTTGTAAGGTAGCAACTCTAGCGCTGCGCCACCGTGCCGAGCAAAGTTCTCAGTGACCTCTCCCAGGCCAGGTCCCTCTTTGTCCTGTGCTGAACATGATGCCAAGATCATCTCTTATCTACCTATACATAACCCCATACCCCTCCATTACCTGGCTATCTAAAAGTCTCTTAAACACCACTATCGTATCTGCCTTCACCGCCACCCCTGGCGGCACGTTCCAGGCACCCACCACCCTCTGTGGAAAAAAAAACGTGCCCTGTACATCATCTTTGAACTTTGCCCCTCTCACCTTAAATCTACACCCCCTAGTATTTGATTTTTTTCCCCCTGCTGGTATAAAGATTCTGACTGTCTACCCTATCTGACCTGGAGCGAGTGGATGTGGAGAAGATGTTGCCACTAGTGGGAGAGTCTAGGACCGGAGGTCACAGCCTCAGAATTAAAGGACAGTCCTTTAGGAAGGAGATGAGGAGGAATTTCTATAGTGAGAGGGTGGTGAATCTGTGGGATATTTTGCCACAGACGGCTGTGGAGGCCACAAGTCGGTGGATATTTTTAAGGCAGAGATAGATACATTCCTGATTAGTGCAGGTGTCAGAGGTTATGGGGAGAAGGCAGGAGAATGGGGTTAGGAGGGGGAGATAGAATCACCCATGATTGAATGGCGGAGTAGACTTGAGGGGCTGAATGGCCTAATTCTGCTCCTATCACACGGTCTATCAATGCCCCTGGTGAGGTTATCCACTTTGGTGGCAAAAACAGGAAAGCAGACTATTATTTAAATGGTGGCCGATTAGGAAAAGGGGAGATGCAGCGAGACCTGGGTGTCATGGTACACCAGTCATTGAAAGTAGGCATGCAGGTGCAGCAGGCAGTGAAAAAAGCGAATGGTATGTTAGCTTTCATAGCAAAAGGATTTGAGTACAGGAGCAGGGAGGTTCTACTTCAGTTGTACAGGGTCTTGGTGAGACCACACCTGGAGTATTGCGTACAGTTTTGGTCTCCAAATCTGAGGAAGGACATTATTGCCATAGAGGGGGTGCAGAGAAGGTTCACCAGACTGATTCCTGGGATGTCAGGACTGTCTTATGAAGAAAGACTGGATAGACTCGGTTTATACTCTCTGGAATTTAGGAGATTGAGAGGGGATCTTATAGAAACTTACAAAATTCTTAAGGGGTTGGACAGGCTAGATGCAGGAAGATTGTTCCCGATGTTGGGGAAGTCCAGGACAAGGGGTCACAGCGTAAGGATAAGGGGGAAATCCTTTAAGACCGAGATGAGAAAGACTTTTTTCACACAGAGAGTGGTGAGTCTCTGGAACTCTCTGCCACAGAGGGTAGTTGAGGCCAGTTCATTGGCTATATTTAAGAGTGAGTTGGATGTGGCCCTTGTGGCTAAGGGGATCAGAGGGTATGGAGAAAAGGCAGGTACGGGATACTGAGTTGGATGATCAGCCATGATCATATTGAATGGCGGTGCAGGGTCGAAGGGCTGAATGGCCTACTCCTGCACCTAATTTCTATGTTTCTATGTTCTATGTTTCTATTCTCGAGACCGTCCTAAACATCGTTAAACTTTTTCAATGTAAATAATTCTGCAGGACTTCTGAGAAATTAGAGGAAATGCTCAGAATGCCAAATATACTGATTATACTCAGCTGAAAGTGATGTTTTTTAAAGAAAAAAATGAGAATCATATTTCCAACCATAAAAACATGTGCAAAACTATTGAACTCAAGAAAGGAAAATGGTATTAGATTGATAGCCACCGTAAAATATATCCTGCATTTTCCTATTTTAAATAAAAGCTTTAAAAATGTATTAAGGCAATTGCCTCATTAATTATAGTGGAGCAACAGAACAGGTTGTAAATGGAGACGGGAGCAGAACGCAAGAACTATTCTTAAGGACATTTTTGTTACATATCAAATGCTTGTCCACAATTACAATCCACTAAACCATCACAGCAGGTAAACCCATTTCAATTATATCGCGAATATGGTTCCTGTTTTATTCCAGGCCAGAAGATATTTTTATAACCATATAACCATATAACAATTACAGCACGGAAACAGGCCCTCTCGGCCCTTCCAGTCCGTGCCGACCATTTGTTTTCCCCTAGTCCCATCTACCTGCACTCAGACCATACCCCTCCATTCCCTTCACGTCCATATACCTATCCACTTTACTTTTAAATGTTAAAATCGATCCTGCCTCCACCACCTCTGCTGGAAGCTCATTCCACATCTGGAATCATGTGTATCAAATGAAATTATCATTTTGATTTAATGCCTCAAGTTTTCACAGAGTCACAAGAAACTGCAGGTGCTGAAATCGTGAGCAAGACACAAAGTGCTGGAGGAATTCCCCCCCCCCCCCCACCCCCCACATGATCGGAAGAAGGGTCTCGACCCGAAACGTCACCTATTCCTTCGCTCCATAGATGCTGCCTCACCCGCGGAGTTTCTCCAGCTTTTTTGGCGAGGAATTCAGCGGGTCCGGCAGCATCTGTGGAGGGAATGTCACGTTGGGTCGGGACCCTTCTTCAGACTGGGTCTGAACATTTTTTGTTCAATACTTTGTATGCTGCAAGTCTGATTGGTTTAGTTTAGTTTAGTTTAGAGATACAGAGCAGAAACAGGCCCTTCGGCCCACCGAGTCCGCGCCGACCAGCGATCCCCGCACGCTAACACTATCCTACACACACCACGGACAATTTGCATTTATACCAAGCCCATTAACCTGCAAACCTGTACGTCTTTGGAGTGTGGGAGGAAACCGAAGATCTCGGTGAAAACCCACGCAGGTCACGGGGAGAACGTACAAACTCCGTACAGACAGCACCCGTAGTCGGGATCGTAGTAAGGATGCGCCACCGTGCCACACATGTGGTTGGTGCAAACTATTCATGGATAGCAAACTAAGAATTTAAAAATGCTATTAGATAATAAATCTTGGCTTCAAGTTAACAATACTTGGCTTCAATACAATAAGTTCGGAATGAAGCATGCGCTTGCAACAGAATGGCAGGTGTCTAGCCTGTCGCTGCAAGTTATTAAATCATCAGCGTACCGTGATCTGCATAATTTTTGTTTCATTCCTCTTGGTATAAAGGCAAGATCCCTATTGTTGAATCTGTGACACAACCCAATTATGGGGGCAGTAGGGGAGCTGAGCGCACACAGCATAAAATTAATATCACAGCCATTCCTGACAGGCAGACTGAAAGATTGTGTCAAGATAGCTACTCCATCAAAATCCACGCTCGCTCTGAGCAAGATGATCTATGAGAATATTACCGTCGAGATGCTGTTAATAGATAGCAGGAAAACGAGGAAAGAATGATAAATAACCAAATATTTGCTGCAACCTGACCCCAGATAGATCCACTAGAAGTTCTCTTGAACCTCTACAGGAGCACAGTAGAGAGCATGCTGACCGGCTGCATCGTGGCCTGGTTCGGCGACTTGAACGTCCAGGAGCGGAAAAGACTGCAGAAAGTGGTAAACACAGCCAAGTCCATCACCGGCTCTGACCTCCCCACCGTCAAAGGGATCCATCGCAGTCGCTGCCTCAATACAGAACAGGAGAACTTTTATCTCCCATTCTGTATTATGTTTACATATTCTGTTGTGCTGCAGCAAGCAAGAATGTCATTGTCCTATCTGGGACACGTGACAACAAAACTCTCTTGACTCTAGATGACTGTTTGGTCAACATTCTGGCTGGAGTAACTCAGCAGGTCAGGCAGCATCTGTAGAGGCTGTGGACAGATTACATTACGGATCCAGACACTACACTCTGGACTTCTTTGTGGTCAGATCATATCTAAGATTTTGGAAATTAGAATTGTTGGCATTAGGTTTGGTTATCAAGAGAGTTCATGTAACTCCACATTGAACTACAGGGTCAAAGAGTGTTACAGTGTGGAAACAGGCCCCTACAGCCCAACTTGCCCACACCAGCCAACATGTCCCGCCTACACTAGTCTCTCCTGCCTGTGTTGGGCCCATGTCCCTCTACACCTGGATCATCCATGTACCTGTTCTGGCATTGTTGAAACAAGATGAGACATTGAATCAAAATGTTTTTCAAATGTGGTGATATTATCTGCCTCAATTACCTCCTTCGGTGAGTTACTCCAGCACTCTGTGAAACGTCACCTATCCATGTTCTCCACAGATGCTGCCTGACCCGCTGAGTTACTCCAGCACTCTGTGAAACGTCACCTATCCGTGTTCTCCACAGATGCTGCCTGACCCGCTGACCTTACCTGCTCTGTAAGTACGGGCCAGCGTGACATCTGCTGACTTCAGGAGTTCTTTCGACTATACAGATACAGCGCGAAAGCAGGCCTTTCGGCCTACCGAGTCCGCGCCGACCAGCGATCTCCCCCTACTCGAGCTCTATCCAACACACACTAGGGACAATTTACAATTTTAACTAAGCCAATTAACCTACTATCCTGCAGGTTTTTGGGTCATAAGGTCATGTCTTTGGGGTCATAAGGTCATAGGTGATAGGAGTAGAATTAGGCCATTCAGCCCATCGAGTCCACTCCACCATTCAATCACGGCTGATCTATCTCTCCCTCCTAACAGCATCCTCCTACCTTCTCCCCATAACCCCTGACACCCGCACTGATCAAGAATCTATCTCTGCCTTAAAAATATCCATTGACTTTGCCTCTACTGCCGTCTGTGGCAATGAAAGTGTGTAGTAATCTTCAAAATGCCATTCTTAATCCAATCAGTATCAGCAGAACACAAAGTGATGGAGTATCTCATCTGGTCAGGCTGATCTATCTCTCCCTCCGTACCCCATTCTCCTGCCTTCTCTCCATAACCCCTGACACCCATACTAATCAAGAACCAATCTATCTAAGATTGTTAAGGGTTTGGACAAGCTAGAGGCAGGAAACATGTTCCCGATGTTGGTGGAGTCCAGAACCAGGGGCCACACAGTTTAAGAATAAGGGGTAAACCAGTTAGAACGGAGCCGAGGAAACACTTTTTCTCACAGAGAGTGGTGAGTCTGTGGAATTCTCTGCCTCAGAGGGCGGTGGAGGCGGGTTGAAGGGCTGAATGGCCTACTCCTGCACCTATTGTCTATTGTCTATCTCGGCCTTAAAAATATCTACTGATTTGGCCTCGGCTGCCTTCTGTGGTGAGGAATTCCACAGATTCACCACCCTCTGACTGAAGCTAACTCTGACTGAAGTCTAAAAGGGTCTGGGTATTGGAGTATTGAGTGGTTCCACAGCGCTCGCTGCTGTTCCCGGCTCCTACTTACTGTAGCGTTGCTCCTGTGCCATAACTCATAAGCCAGCAACACATTGAAATGTTATGGCAAATTTGCTGTGTGCAAATGATTTACAGTTAGAGCCAGCGTGGGTGTTTCTGACAGGGTTCACTAATGGCCACTCCTAATGCAATTTGTTTGCAAAATTCCAATTGCAATTGGAACCACTGGCGATACAAGTAACCAGGTGGAAACGATGACCTTAATAAACATTACGGATTATAGTGACCACTCGCTTACAACTCAGGTGGTTCGAACAGCTGGGGTAAAATTATTGCAACGGTTTTTTAATGAAAGGAAATTACCTTAACATTAATAAGGATAAATGTAGTTCATTTCTTCCAGTCTCGCAGCTGTGAGACTTCCACTTGGTAATATTGTAATACCTGCCTCTGTCAGTAATGAAAGTAATGAATTTCCTGCCAAAATCCATCGGTGAGTAGGAGTTTACAAATTATTCTTAAAGTGAACAAAATAGTTGCATGGATCGTAGAGTTTTCCCCACTGGGATCTCACCGTTAAAAAACAAGAAACTTTCCACAAATAAATCTCCCTTTCTTTTCTCCAGAGCCTTTCAAACTTGCTTTTTAAAATATTTAAAAGCTGTGAGTTTTAGGATCAGACTTTGCTGGCTTTACCTTGCATTACCTCGCACTGTTCCCACATCGTGTGCATCTGTCCAGTGCGAACGGTTCGACTGTAATCATGTACAGTCTTTCCGCTGACTGGATAGCGAGGGACAAAAATGCTGTTCCCTGTACCTCGCGACAAGAGACACTGGCTCAGAAAGGCAGCCAGCATCGCCAGAGACCCACACCACCCTGGCCACACACTCACTTCACCCCTGACATCGGGAAGAAGGTACAGGAGCCTGAAAACTGTAACGTCCAGGTTCAGGAACAGCAATCATGCTATTAAACACTACAACCTCCAAATGGGTGCCGGACTATACAGAATTGGAGGCATTATGTTTGACTTTGAGCCACTATTGTCTATATAATTGTCTGAATGTTTTATATATATACACATGCTGAACTTTTGTTTTGTCTATTACGGGTTCTACAGAGAACTATGCTTACATATGTGTTCTGCTGCGTTAGGTAAGAATTGTATTGTTCTGTTTTGCCACATATGACAGTGAAACAGTTTTGACTCTAACAAACCTATACCAATGCCAGTGAAACGTCCATCATACAGTCCACACTCCCCACCATTGTAGATGGAGGCCAGTCCATCACACTGGCCACACTCCCACTGTACCTCTGTACACATGACAGTAATATACCAAACCCATCAGTTGGTATGGCTTTATGCATAAGCGGGGTAAACACCCACCAGAAGCCCACCTTCCATGGGTCAGAGGTTTATTCCCTGTGTGTTTATAGGTCCCACACTCACCTTCCTGTCCTCGGCCTCCTCCATTGTCAGAGTGAGGCTAAACACTAATTGGAGGAACAGCATCTCATACTTCGCTTGGGCAGCTTACAGCCCGGTGGTATGAATATTGATTTCTCTCACTTCAGGTAGCCCCGGCATTCCCTCTCTCTCCATCCCTCCCCCACCCAAATCGCACCAGCTTCCCAACAAACAGCTAACAATGGCTTGTTCCCTTTATCTGCATATCTTTTTTTGCGTATCTTTCATCCATTGCTCTTTATCTCTCCACATCATTGTCTGTATCTCTCATTTCACTTATCCCAAACCAGTCTGAAGAAGGGTCTCCCATCCAACGTCACCCTCTCCTTCTCCCCAGGGACGCTGCCTGCCCCGCTGAGTTACTCCAGCGTTTTGAGTCTGACGGGGGTTTATTTAGATTATTTTTGTCACGTGTACCGAGGTACAGTGAAAAACCTTTTAGACTTTAGAGATAGAGTGTGGAAACTGGCCCTTCAGCCCATCGAGACCACGCTGACCAGCGATCATCCCGTACACTGCCACTATCCTACACTAGGAACAATTTACAATTTTCAGAAGCCAATTAACCTACAAACCTGTTGCATTATTACAATAATTGATCATATTATTGATCACTGTGTATTTCTCTGTGAGGGCTGTGTGAATGTGTTTAAAACTACAGCGCAGGATCAGGCCAATAGGCCTTTGATGCTTTAAAATGTTTTATTGTGTTCCTTTTTAGAGGTACAGCGTGGAAACAGGCCCTTCGGCCCTCCGAGTCCACACCGACCAGCGATCTCTGCACAATTTTTTTTACACTTATACCAAGCCAATTAACCTACAAACCTGCACGTCTTTGGAGTGTGGGAGGAAACCGGAGCACCCGGAGAAAACCCACGCAGGTCACGGGGAGAACGTGCAAACTCTGTACCGACAGCACCCGTAGTCAGGTTCGAACCCGGGTCTCTGGCGCTGTGAGGCAGCAACTCTACCGCTGCGCCTCTGTTCCTCCCTGCTGGTGTCAAACGTGATGCCAAGTTACTTTGATCTCATCTGCTGATCTCATCAAGAAACTGCATCATGACTTCCTGACTCTTGTACTCAATGGCCCAAGTACTGAAGGCCAATTACCTGCGGCACGGGGGCGCAGCGGTAGAGTCGCTGCCTCACGGCGCCAAAAGCCCGGGTTCCATCCTGACTACGGGCGCTGTCTGTACGGAGTTTGTACGTTCGCTCCCCGTGACCTGCGTGGGTTTTCTCCGGTTTCCTCCCACACTCAAAAGACGTGCAGGCTTGCAGGTTAATTGGCTTGGTACAAATGTAAATTGTCCCTTGTGTGTGTAGGATGGAGATAGTGTGCGGGGATCGCTGGTTGACATGGTCTCGGTGGGCCGAAGGGCCTGTTTTCATGCTGCATCTCTAATCTATAATTAAACTTTCAGTGAGCTATGAACTTGGATCCCAAGACTCCTCTGCACATTGATAGTGTAAAGGGCCTGTCCCACTTACGCGACTTTTTCGGCGACTGCCGGCACCCGTCATAGGTCGTTGCAGGTCGCCGAAAATGTTCAACATGTTGAAAATCCAGCGGCGACCAGAACAAGGTACGACTCTTTGGGCGACTACTCACGACCATACAGGCTTCACCCCGCGACATGTTGCCCGTATGGTCGTGAGTCGTCTCCTCAGTCGCCCAAAGAGTCGCAGCGTCTTTCTGGTCACCGCTGGGTCTTCATTTTTTATTTTTTAATTTATATTTTTATTAGAAGCAATGTACCGTAATATAAACCGCAGCATATGACAAAATACATTGTGTACCGCTTCTATTTTTAATTTAACAAGAAATAGGTAGAGCAAGAAAGAAAGGAAGAGAAAAAGTGAAGGAAATACTGATGTGTAAACCCCTAGACTACGAGATGTGCAGTCCAGGGGAAAGCAAATAATAGCCTATAGAAAAATAAAGACAAAAACCCATAAATAATTAAAAAAAATAAATAAAAGAAAAGAGAAAAGAGAAAGAAAGCAAAAAAAAGGGACCCTTATGTGTGGATATACCTGCTTCATATCTCACCACACCCATCGCCCAGTTCGTGAATTGGTTTATTTCCAGAGTTGTGTTGCACCATGTTATACTTGTAAGGAATCAATAAAAGGAGACCATATCTTTAAAATTTGCTCTGATTTTCCTGCTGAGGCGAGTCTCATATCTTCGAGATGTAGCGTCTCAGGCAAGCATGTGATCCACATTTTAAGCGTTGGGGTGGATGCATTTTTCCAAAATTTAAGTATAAGATTTTTTGCCATTATCAGGGCGCAGTTAAGGAAACGTCTTTGAAATATTGATAACTCAGAGCGGGCACCTGTTGTTCCAAAAATAATCAATTCTGTATGGAAGTCCAGTTTCGTTTTTAATAATTTTGTGAAGATTTCAAAGATTTCTTTCCAAAATCTATGGAGTTTTATGCAGTCGGCGAAAGAGTGTGTCATAGTTGCTTCGTGAGATAAACATTCATCACAGATGGGGGATACATTTGGAAAAATTTTGTTCAGTTTAGTTTTTGAGTAATATAGTCTATGTAATATTTAAAATTGGATTAAAATATGTCTTACATTAATTGAGCAATTGTGTACATATAGAAGATATTTATCCCATCTGTCTTTGGGAATTTTTAAACTTAATTCCTAATTAGAACTTAATTCTCTTCTAATTGCATCTGAGGATGGGATTTCTATTTAGAATTATATTATACAAGTATGATATTAAATTATTTGACTGCATTTCTATTCATGCCCTCACCTAATATATCTGGCATCAAAGTTTGATATTCATGTGTATATTTTTTCAGATAATCTCGAATTTGAAGATATCTAAAATATTGATTACCTCTCAGATTGTATTTAGATTGTAATTTCTGAAATGAAAAAAAGGTTCCTATTTCGTACAAATCTCCAATCTTTTTGATTCGCCGCTGGATTTTCAACATGTTGAAAATTTTCGCCGACCTGCAACGAGCTGTGACGGGTGCCGGCAGTCGCCGAAAAAGTCGCGTAAGTGGGACAGACCCGTTAAGGGTCTTGCCGTTAACGGTATACCTCCCCATTACAATTCCCCATACAGTTTGCAAGCTGCAACAAGTACAAATAATTAGCACAGCGGTAGAGTCGCTGCGTCACAGCGCCAGAGACCCGGGTTCAATCCTGACGACGGGTGCTGTCTGTATGGAGTTTGCACGTACTCCCCGTGACCGGCGTGGGTTTTCGCTGGGCGCTCCAGTTTCCTTCCACACTCCTAGAATTGTAGGTTAATTGACTAAAAGGTGTAAATTGTCCTTAGTGTGTGTAGGATAGTGTTAGTATGCGGGGATCGCTGGTGGGTGCGGATTCGGTGCGCCAAAGGGCCTGTTTCTGCCCCATATCTCTAAAATAAAGTAATTCAAAATTCAGAACCCCGTTTCAAAGACTGCTTACAAATAATTCTAAAGTGTATCACACACAAATTCCTAATAATTCAAAACAGGCTGGATGGTTGAACACGTACATTTTCCAGAGGGATTTGGGGATAGTGCTCAGAGGTTGGACTCTACGGTGATTACTCCATTCTCTGAAGTCATTGGAACCAAATTCCAGAAGCAAGGTTCAGTGTGAACTTCTCACAATGCATGTGGGCTTTGGTGGTTTGATTCAGATTGAGTTTCCACCTCAGAGGAAGTCAAGTTCTTTTTCAAGGACGTAAGAAAGAACTGCAGATGCTGGTAAAATCGAAGGTAGACACAAAATGCTGGAGTAACTCAGCGGGTCAGGCAGCATCTGTGGAGAACATGGATAGGTGACGTTTCACAGAGTGCTGGAGTAACTCAGCGGGTCAGGCAGCATCTGTGGAGAACATGGATAGGTGACATTTCACAGAGTGCTGGAGTAACTCAGCGGGTCAGGCAGCATCTGTGGAGAACATGGATAGGTGATGTTTCACAGAGTGCTGGAGTAACTCAGCGGGTCAGGCAGCATCTGTGGAGAACATGGATAGGTGACGTTTCACAGAGTGCTGGAGTAACTCAGCGGGTCAGGCAGCATCTCTGGAGAGAACAAAGAGGAGAGAAGCCCTCAAGAGTTGATTTATTTTGAATAAATCATTCTGTGATAATTGTACTCGATTGGAAAATCCTGTACCAATGCTAGTTAAGGCACAATCTTCTGGAGTCAATTATAATATGTAACAGCTCTGACCCACTAATTTATCAGCTCAAATGGCTGAATCATAGTCGAGTCAAGTTCAGTTTAGTTTAGAGATACAGCGCAGAAACAGGCCCTTCAGCCCACCGATTCCATGCCGGCCAGCGATCCCCACACACTAAAACTATCCTGCACACACTAGGAACAATATACACTTATACCAAGCCAATTAACCTACAAACCTGTACTGCAGAAAGAACTGCAGAAGCTGGAAAAATCAAAGGTAGACAAAACTGCTGGGGAAACTCAGCGGGTGAGGCAGAATCTATGGAGCGAAGGAATAGGTGACGTTTCGGGTCGAGACCCTTCTTCAAACTGATGTGGGGGGGGCGGGAAGAAGAAAGTAAGAGGCGGAGACTGTGGGCTGTGGGCGAGCTGGGAAGGGGAGGGGAAGGAGGGAGAAAGCAAGGACTACCTGAAATTGGAAAAGTCAATGTTCATACCGCTGGGGTGTAAACTAACAAGCGAAATATGAGGTGATGTTCCTCCAATTTGCGGTGGGACTCACTCTGGCCACGGAGGAGGCCCAGGACCGAAAGGTTGGATTCGGAATGGGAGGGGGAGTTGAAGTCCTGAGCCACCAGGAGGTGTTGGGCGAAGCGATCGCCAAGCCTGCGCTTGTTCTCACCAATGTAGAGCTCCATAGATGCTGCCTCACCCTCTGAGTTTCTCCAGCATTTTTGTCTACCTTTGATTTTTCCTGCATCTGCAGTTATTCCATAAACATAGGATTGGAAAGGACACTTAAGTCCATTTGAATCCCCAGAAACTAATATTTTCCAATCACCTTCTCTCTTAAGTATCTATGCATTTTCCTCCCTCCATATAATGTGTGGGCCCTAGTGAGACCACACCTGGAGCACAATCTGCCACAGGCAATGTTGGTCCAATTCTACACGGCCATCGTACAGTCTGTCCTCACCTTCTCCATCATGGTCTGGTTTGGCTCAGCCACCAAGCACGACACCCGGAGGCTGCAGCGAATCGTCCGATCAGCTGAGAAGGTTATTGGCTGCAACCTTCCCTCCATTGATGAACTGTACACTGCAAGGGCCAGGAAGCGAGCGGGCAAGATCATCTCTGACCCCTCTCACCCTGGCCACAAACTCTTTGAATCACTTCCCTCTGGAAGGCGACTCCGGACTGTCAAAGCTGCCACAGCCAGACATCAAAACTGTTTTTATCCACGAGTAGTAGCTCTACTCAACAGCCAAAAATCTGTAGCCTCCCTTTTATCGGGTATTTTGTTGGTTCACATGCTTGATCAATGGTGTTTCATCATTCATGTTTTATTATTATTAATGTTTAGTGTTTTCTGAGTAATTCGAAAATGTCATTGTATGTCATGTTGTTACTTGTGGGCGGAGCACCAAGGCAAATTCCTTGTATGTGAATACTTGGCCAATAAATGCACTTACTTGCGTGCAGTTTTGGTGTCCAAATTTGAGGAAGGACATTCTTGCTATTGAGGGAATGCAGCGTAGGTTCACCAGGTTAATTCCCGGGACGGCGGGACTGTCATTTGCTGAGAGAATGCAGTGGCTGGGCTTATATACTCTGGAATTTAGAAGGATGAGAGGGAATCTTATTGTAACATATAAAATGATTAAGGGGTCGGACACTCTAGAGGCAGGAATCATGTTCCCGATGTAGGGGGAGTCCAGAACCAGGTGCCACAGTTTATGAATAAGGTGTAAGCCATTTAGAACAGAGATTCGGAATCACTTTTTCTCACAGAGAGTTGTGAGTCTGTGGAATTCTCTGCCTCAGAGGGCGGTGGAGGCCGGTTCTCTGGTAACTTTCTTAAAGATAGCGGAGTCAGGGGATATGGGGAGAAGGCAGGAACGGGGTACTGATTGGGGATGATCAACCATGATCACATTGAATGGCGGTGCTGGCTCAAAGGGCCGAATGGCCTACTCCTGCACCGAATGTCTATTGTATATCGAATCCCCAGAAACTAATATTTCCCAATCACCTACTCTCTCAAGTATCTATGTGTAATATTCACTGATATCTTTCTGCCCCTAACAATCGATTCCATTTTTGTCACCCTGCATGCAAAGTTCTTCAACATAAACTGCCCCTGCACCGTCCCATTCCAGCCTTCAGCTTGCGAACTCAGCTACGGAACTCGATGTGATTGCCATGTCAGTCTGAAGAAGGGTCTCGACCCGAAACGTCGCCTATTCCTTCGCTCCATAGATGCTGCCTCACCCGCTGAGTTGCGCCAGCATGTTTGTCTACCGGCCATATTGCATGAGGTGATTTATCTATTGTCTTTGGGCTCTTGAACACTTCAACAACATTGGCCCCAGCCTCCTCTTCTGCAGAGTAAACAGTCCAATGACGGGTTAGCGTCTTTATATAACTTGGACGTTGTAAGTGGGGTACTTGTCCTTTCTCCCACATTATTAATATTGTTTGAGC
Source organism: Okamejei kenojei (assembly GCA_035221665.1). Taxonomy (NCBI): domain Eukaryota; kingdom Metazoa; phylum Chordata; class Chondrichthyes; order Rajiformes; family Rajidae; genus Okamejei; species Okamejei kenojei. The sequence goes on from CM069144.1 coordinate 3,035,071, forward strand.
ATGGTGGAGAAACGTACAAACGCACAAGAAACGCACATGCGGCACGGTGGCGCAGCGGTAGAGTTGCTGCCTCACAGCGCCGGAGACCCGGGTTCCATCCCGACTACGGGTGCTGTCCAGGAAGAGAGGGAATGGGTGACGTTTTGGGTCGAGACTCTTCTTCGATGGCTCGATTGTAATCATGTATTGTCTTTTCAATGTTGGGCGAGTCCAGGACCAGGGGCCACAGTCTTAGAATAAAGGGGAAGTCATTTAAGACTGAGGTGAGAAGAAACGTTTTCACCCAGAGAGTTGTGAATTTGTGGAATTCCCTGCCACAGAGGGCAGTGGAGGCCAAGTCACTGGATGGATTTAAGAGAGAGTTAGATAGAGCTCTAGGGGCTAGTGGAGTCAAGGGATATGGGGAGAAGGCAGGCACGGGTTATTGATAGGGGATGACCAGCCATGTTCACAATGAATGGCGGTGCTGGCTCGAAGGGCCGAATGGCCTCCTCCTGCTTCTATTTTCTATGTTTCTATGTTTTCACTGCAAGCTGTAAACAAAAAGCTTATCAGTTTACCTCTGTGCACGTGACAATAAACTAAACTAAACTTCAGGCCTTTCTGTGTAAACCAGCATCTGCAGTTACTTTATACATATCCTATCACTGGGTAAATCATTTGTAAGATTTGCTATCCATTGAAGGCATTGCTCGAGTAACTGCTTCACACCATCAATTGTCACGCCGTTCATTACTTCATAATTGACAGGAGCAGAATGAGGCCATTCGGCCCATCAAGTCTACTCTGCCATTCAATCATGGCTGGTCTATCTCTCCCTCTCAACCCCATTCTCCTGCCCTCTCCCTGAAACCCCAGTACTTTAGAAACATAGAAATTAGGTGCAGGAGTAGGCCATTCAGCCCTTCGAGCCTGCACCGCCATTCAATATGATCATGGCTGATCATCCAACTCAGTATCCCGTACCTGCCTTCTCTCCATACCCTCTGATCCCCCTAGCCACAAGGGCCACATCCAACTCACTCTTAAATATAGCCAATGAACTGGCCTCAACTACCCTCTGTGGCAGAGAGTTCCAGAGACTCACCACTCTCTGTGTGAAAAAAGTCTTTCTCATCTCGGTCTTAAAGGATTTCCCCCTTATCCTTAAGCTGTGACCCCTTGTCCTGGACTTCCCCAACATCGGGAACAATCTTCCTGCATCTAGCCTGTCCAACCCCTTAAGAATTTTGTAAGTTTCTATAAGATCCCCTCTCAATCTCCTAAATTCCAGAGAGTATAAACCGAGTCTATCCAGTCTTTCTTCATAAGACAGTCCTGACATCCCAGGATCAGTCTGGTGAACCTTCTCTGCACTCCCTCTATGGCAATAATGTCCTTCCTCAGATTTGGAGACCAAAACTGTACGCAATACTCCAGTGTGGTCTCACCAAGACCCTGTACAACTGAAGTAGAACCTCCCTGCTCCTGTACTCAAATCCTTTTGCTATGAAAGCTAACATACCATTCGCTTTTTCACTGCCTGCTGCACCTGCATGCCTACTTTCAATGACTGGTGTACCATGACACCCAGGTCTCGCTGCATCTCCCCTTTTCCTAATCGGCCACCATTTAAATAATAGTCAGCTTTCCTGTTTTTGCCACCAAAGTGGATAACCTCACATTTATCCACATTATACTGCATCTGCCAACATTTGCCCACTCACCCAGCCTATCCAAGTCACCTTGCAGTCTCCTAGCATCCTCCTCACAGCGAACACTGCCCCCCAGCTTAGTGTCATCCGCAAACTTGGAGATATTGCCTTCAATTCCCTCATCCAGATCATTAATATATATTGTAAATAGCTGGGGTCCCAGCTGAGCCCTGCGGTACCCCACTAGTTACTGCCTGCCATTGTGAAAAGGACCCGTTTACTCCTACTCTTTGCTTCCTGTTTGCCAGCCAGTTCTCTATCCACATCAATACTGAACCCCTAATACCGTATGCTTTAGTTTGTATACTAATCTTTTGTGGGACCTTGTCGAAAGCCTTCTGGAAGTCCAGATATACCACATCCACTGGTTCTCCCTTATCTCCCTTTGGTGAGGAATATTCAGACGGTAAAGCGCCTGTCCCACTTGGCGATATTTTCAGCAACTGCCGGCGTCATGTCAGGGTCGCCAAAAGATTTTGTGCATTTCAAAGTCCTGCGGCGACAAAAAATGTTGCGACACGTGAAAAAACACCGGGCGACAATACGTCATCACCGCCGCGTCACGCCGTAAATTTCTCGGTGACCTGATACGTCGGTCAGTCGCCGAAAAAAATCGCCAAGCGAGACAGGCCCTTAACACCATCTGCAAATGGAATATCAAAGGAGGACAGCTTTATTTTATCTCGCCTAGGTCTTTGTGAACATCATTCACCAGGGATAGATTGTATTTAAACTCGCTTCACGGGCTTGATTGCTGTGAAACGTCGCCTGCTGTCGGCTTTGTCTGGAATACATTTCGTGCCATCCAATCGGTGACGTCTTGCGGCCTTTGACTTGCAAGCCGTGAAACTGGAGTATAACGGGGTGATTAGATTACCATGCTAATCAAGCTCCAATCTCCTGTAACATCACCAAACCCTCAAAGTACAATTAATTATGACAAGGTTAGCATTTTCTTTCATGCATTCCTGATATTGTGTAGAAGCAGTTCTTCCAGTAATACTCCACATTGATTTTTTTTTAAATGTTGAACATTTAGTTCAGTTTAGTTCAAAGATACAGCGCGGAAACAGGCCCTTCAGCCCACCGGGTCGCACCGACCAGCGATCCCCGCACACTAACACTATCCTACACGCACACGGGACAATTTACATTTACCAAGCCAATTAACCTACAAACCTGTACGTCTTTGGAGTGTGGGAGGAAACCGAAGATCTCGGAGAAAACCCACGCAGGTCACGGGGAGAACGTGCAAACTCCGTGCAGACAGCACCCGTAGTCGGGATGGAACCCGGGTCTCCGGCGCCGTGAGGCAGCAACTCTACCGCTGCGCCTCCGTGCCGCCCATGTGGTTGGTGCAAACTATTCATAGATAACAAACTGAGAATTTAAACGGAGGATTGGATCGCGGGGTCCGTGGTGAGTGGTGCAGGACACGTAGGGAATTGACAAGAACAGCAAGATGTAATTTTTCAACTGGAGAGAATTTGGTTGTAATCAGTTAATTAAAATAAAGAGGTTTCCATTTTATCTTTTTTTTTTCGCATTTTGTCATTCATTTACTTTGAAACAAATCAAATGTGCTGAGCACTTAACATTATCGAAAGGAATGAAGAGGCTATTATTTCATTGCTACAGGACCTTGTAATGAAACAATTCTTGCTAGCTTTTAGACTCTGGTATCACAAACAATTTAATTTTTTTCTTGGAGCATGCAAAAATTGCCAGCGCTATCTGCAAATCCTTTTGAAGTTGAAATTAAATCGATTCCCTTTCTGCAGGCTTTAAGATGCCGAATTGAAAAGGGAAAAGCGAACATTAAGATATCTTCTGAATCAGGGAGAAGATAATGTGATGGAAAATACAAGGGCTGGATCAATTTATTGCTTGCAAAGGATGCAATTCTTTTGAAGTCTTTCGCATTGTGAATGACAAAGCAGCTGATTTCTCTCTCAACAAAGTTCGTCTTTGTAAAGAATGATTAGTCTTTTTGTTTTATAATTTAATTATTGACTCGGGTCTCAATTAACATTGATCATCCAAAATCAGTACCCCCATTCCTGCTTTCCCCCCCCCCATATCCCAGCACGGTGGCGCAGCGGTAGAGTTGCTGCCTCACAGCGCCGGAGACCCGGGTTCGATCCTGACCACGGGTGCTGTCTGTACGGAGTTTGTTCGTTCTCCCCGTGACCGGTGTGGGTTTCCTCCCGCACTCCAGAGACGTGCAGGTTTGAAGGTTAATTGCCCCTCTTGTGAATTGTATGCTTACAAGAGAGGGCTATATAGGGCAAGGTCCTGGGGAGAAGGCAGGAACGGGGTACTGATTGTGGATGATCAGCCATGGTCACATTGAATGGCGGTGCTGGCTCGAAGGGCCAAATGGCCTACTCCTGCACCTATTGACTATTGTCCCTGTTGCGTGTGGGATAGTGTTAGTGCGCAGGGATCGCTGGCCGGCACGGAGTCGGTGGGCCGAAGGGCCTGTTTCCGCGCTGCATCTCAAAACTAAACTAAACCTACTTTGGCACGAGTAACATCTTAAATAGACTTGGGGAAAAATAGTATCCGATTTATAATTGTACATTTGGACAGGTACATGGATAAGAAAGGTTTAGAAGGATAAATGGCAAATGGGACTAGGGTAGATGGGGCATCTTGGTCAGCATGGATGAGTTGGGCTGAAGGGCCTGTTCCAGTGCTGTATGACTCTCCAATCCACCATCTGCAGTTTTGGAATGTTGATTGTCTTTGCGCCTACTGCGCCATTCAATCATGGCTGATCTATCTCAATCAATCAGATTAATTCATCACATACACAATAAAAATGTAACACAAACATCCACCACAGCATTCTTCACTGTGGTGGAAGGCATAAAGTACAGTCAGTCCTCCTCCATGTTCCCCCGTGGTCTCTCCCTCTCAACCCCATTCTCCTGCCTTCTCCCCGTAACCCAGACACCCGTACTAATCAATAATCTATCTATCTATCTATCTCTGCCTTCGAAATATCCACTGACTTGGCCTCCACTGCCTTCTGTGGCAAAGAATTCCACAGATCCATCACCCTCTGACTAGAGAAATTCCTCCTCATCGTCTTCCGAAAGCAACGTGCTTTTATTCTGAGGCTGTGACCTCTGGGCCTAGACTCTCCCACTAGTGGAAACATCTTACCAACTCTGGCACCATGCGGCAGACATTAAAAGACTGTGCCGGTCATTCAGGGACAGTTTTTCCCCACTGTTATTAAGCAACTGAACCATCCTAACAGCTATGATCACATTGAATGGGGGTGCTGGCTTGAAGGGCCAAATTTCCTACTCCTGCACCTATTGTTTAACACAGCTAGAGAGCAGTCCTGAACTATTATCTTCCTCATTGGTGACCCTCAGACTATCTTTGATCAGACTTTACTGGAGTTTATCCTGAACTAAATGTTATTCATGCTATTCCCTTCATCCTGTATCTGTACACAGTGGACGGCACACAATAAAAGCTCTTCGCTGTAGCTCAGTAATGGCAACAATAAACTCCTCAATATCTCTGGTCACCTTCCACTGGCTGTCCCTCTGTGATTTCCATGGACAAAGACCATGCCATCTGCCAGCGCTGTAACATACCAGGCCTGGCTCCTTCTCACCCACTGAGAGATCCTCCCCATCATCACCCCCTCGATTCTCACAGCACCGGAGACCATCCCGACTACGGGCGCTGTCTGAACGGAGTTTGCACGTTCTCCCCCTTGACCTGCGTGGGTTTTCTCCGAGATCTTCTGTTTCCTCCCACACTCCAAAGACGCGCAGGTTTGTAGGTTAATTGCCTTTGGTATAAATGTAAATTGTCCCTAGTGTGTGTAGGATAGTGTTAGTGTGCGCGCTGTTTCCGCGCTGTATCTCTAAACAAAACTAAAATTCATCCCGCTTCACGGCTCGTCCCCAGTAATTGAACGAGCCCTGCTTGCATCGTGCCATCTCCATTGCAGAGCGGGTTTCAAACATTGCGGCTGCGGATCTGCCTGCTGAGAATAACTCTTGTGATAACTCCGCAGCGACTGCCTTCCTCAGACAGACATGATCAGAGTAGCCTGGCCGCACAGGGAAACCCCACTCATTAGCTTTGCTGATAGGCACAATTAAGAGAGTGCAGCGTAGGTTCAACAAGTTAATTCCCGGGATGGCGGGACTGTGATATGCTGAGAGAATGGAGTGGCTGGGCTTGTATACAGAGTTTAGAAGGATGAGAGGGGATCTTACTGAAACATAAGATTATTAAGTGTTTGGACACACGAGAGGCAGGAAACATGTTCCCGATGTTGGGGGAGTCCAGAACCAGGGGCCACAGTTTAAGAATAAGGGGAAAGCCATTTAGAACAGAGATGAGGAAATATTTTTTCACACAGTTGTGTGTCTGTGGAATTCTCTGCCGCAGAGGGCTGTGGAGGCCGGTTCTCTGGATACTTTCAAGAGAGAGCTAGATAGGGCTCTTAAAAATAGCGGAGTCAGGGGATATGGGGAGAAGGCAGGAACGGGGTACTGATTGGGGATGATCAGCCATGAATGGCAGTGCTGGCTCGAAGGGCCAAATGGCCTACTCGTGCACCTATTTCCCTTTTGTCAATTGTCTAAAATGCTGGCGTAACTCGGCGGGACAGGGAGCATCTCTGGAGAGAAGGAATGGGTGACAGTTTCGGGTCGAGACCCTTCTTCAGACTTCTCTCCAGAGATGCTGCCTGTCCCGCTGAGTTACTCCAGCATTTTGTGTCTACCTTCGACTTAAACCAGCAGCTGCACTTCTTTCCCACTCATTAATTTCAGCAAAATCAGCATCCTATTGACCCCCACATTTCTAATGACAAAGTGGCGCAGCGGTAGAGTTGCTGCCTCCCAGCGCCAGAGACCCAGGTTCCATCCTGACCTCGTGTGCTGTCTGTGCAGAGTTTGCATGTTCAATTCAGTTTAATTTATTGTCACGTTTACTGAGGTACAGTGGAAAGCTTTTGTTGTCCTCGTTTTCTTTGCGACTGCGTGGGTTTTCTCCGGGGGCTCTGGTTTCCTCCCACATTACAAAGACGTACAGGTTTGTAGGGGCTAGCAGAGTCAGGGGATATGGGGAAAAGGCAGGAACCAGGAACTGATTGGGGATGATCAGCCATGATCACAGTGAATGGCGGTGCTGGCTCGAAGGGCTGAATGGCCTACTCCTGCACCTATTTTCTATGGTCTATGTTTTCTATGTAGGTTAATTGGCTTTGGTAAAATTGTAAATGGTCCCTAGAGTGTGTGGGGTGGAGTCTACCCTATCTATGCCTCACATAATCTTATGTCAAGCGTATGGTTACTGCTCTTTAAGCGGCATCTACAAATCTTCCCAAACCCCTTCCATATTGCTCGCTCCTACTTTTACACCCGTCGCCACTGACACGACTATTCGCGCGTAAGGAAGGTCACTGCCCGTAATGTCCGCAACTGCAATCCCAAAGTAAAACAGCCTTCATACCAATTAAACAAAGTTGCTGGCTCACTGCTGTTTGGTTTAGTTTAGTTTAGAGATGGAAACAGGCCCTTCGGCCCAACGAGTCCAGGCCCACCAGCGATCTCCGTACATTAACACTGTCCCACGCACACTAGGGACAATTTAGAATCTTACAGAAACCAATTAACCTACAAACCCGCATGTCTGTGGAGTGTGGGAGGAAACCGGAGCGCCCGGAGAAAATCCACACAGGTCACGGGGAGAACGTGCAAACTCCGTACAGACAGCACCCGCAGTCGGGATTGAACCTGGATCTCTGGCGCTGTGAGGCAGCAACTCTACCGCTGCGCCACCGTTCCAGCACCTCTCTGGTGAATAATTGCAGATGAAGAATTGGCAACGTGCTGTTCCAATGTGACCAGTCTGGGTAAGATTGAGTTGCCTTCATGTAACTTCATTCTGATAGATTCTTTATTTGTTTTTATAATCTACAAACGGAAATAGAATATTCCTGACTTCTTACGAAAATATTATTGAATCCAAATTAGAATTACTGATTGATTGAACGATGCAGCACGGAAACAGACTCTTTGGTACACTGAATCCACACAAAACATCCACGTTATATATGAAACAAAAAGCTGGAGTAACTCAGCGGGTCAAACAAAATCTCTGGAGAGAAGGAATAGGTGATGTTTCGGGATGAGACCCTTCTTCAGGCTGAGAGTCAGTCTGAAGCAGGGTCTCAACCCGGAGCTTCACCCATTCCTTCTCTCCAGAGATGCTGCCTGTCCCGCTGAGTTTCTCCAGCATTTTGTGTCTGTCTTCGGTTTAAACCAGCATCTGCAGTTCCTTCCTATACATGTTATATCTTATCCCACTTTCTCATCCACTTCAGGGTCAATTGACGGAAGCCAATGAACCCATAAACCTGTACGGCGTTGGAGTGTGGGAGGAAACCGGAGCACCTGGAGAAAACCCACGCAGTTCACGGGGAGAACGTACAAACTCTATACAGACAGCACCCGTAGTCGGGATGGACTGTTTTTTTTTTTAAGATCAATTTACAATGATTTTGCTTGAATTTGGTATCCGTCATTGAAAAATGCCCCAAATCTCCAGCTCTGTGAGATAAATGTGTGGGCATTAAGTTTATAATTAGTATTGATAAATAGGAGAGATGCTGAGAATCCATTACAATATTTAACCCGAGAGGCTTAGTTTCATTTGTTTCAGATTAATTTCATTCATTGATTTTTAGTTTTGATTATTGGACGATGAGCTTTTAATGGCTACACATTTTGTGCTTCATGTCTTTAACACCATTTTATAAATTTGGGGAAAAGTGCCAGCATTAAAGAATAAAGTCACAATAGTGGAAACGTTCCGGGTGGCTGCTGTGACTTCAGTGGAAAGATGGGGGGTGCCTCATAGAAATAAGAGCAGTGAACGCTGAGTACAGATTGTATGCCACTGTCTCACCTTCCCCACAGCTAGTAACGGACCATTCTACATGTCCTCATGTAGAGCGGCATGGTGGCGCAGCGGCAGAGTTGCTGCCTCACAGCGAATGCAGCGCCGGAGACCCCGGTTCGATCCATGCTACGGGCGCTGTCTGTACGGAGTTTGCACGTTCTCCCCGTGACCTGCGTGGGTTTTCTCCAAGATCTTCGGTTTCCTCCCACACTTCAAAGACGCACAGGTTTGTAGGTTAATTGGATTGGTAAATGTAAAAAAACGTCCCTAGTGGGTGTAGGATAGTGTTAGTGTGCGGGGTTCATTAGACAACAGGTGCAGGAGTAGGCCATTCGGCCCTTTGAGCCAGCACCGCCATTCAATGTGATCATGGGCCAAAGAGCCTGTTTCCGCGCTGTATCTCTAAACTAAACTAAAAAAAAAATAATCGTCTGCCTTGATGTGTCTGAAGAAAGGTCGACTCAAAACATCACCCATTCCTTCTCTGCAGAGTTACTCCAGCACTTTGTGTCCAACTTCTGTTTTGATCTGTCATTTTTACACCTTACCTTTCCATCTCTTTGTATCTCCCTCTCCCCTCACTCTTTATGCGAAGAAGGGTCTCGACCCGAAACGTCGCCCATTCCTTCTCTCCAGAGATGCTGCCTGTCCCGCTGAGTTACTCCAGCATTTTGTGTCTATCTTCAGTGTAAACCAGCATCTGCAGTTCCTTCCCACACACTCCCAGCCTGCTGAACCTCTCCCTACAGCTCGCGCTCTCAAGTCCTGGCAACATCCTAGTTCTCCGCACAATTTATAAATGGAGAAAATACAGCTTTTAATCTTCTTTCTGTGAGCGTTTTACAAGCTGCCGTCATGGTGGCAGAGTTATTAATATTAAATAATAACACTGAAGTCTACCAAGGACTGAATATAATTCATTACCTGTAGCTTCATATTTCTCTGCATTTTACAAAACCATTATTAAACCATCCGAGAAGCAATATTGTTAATTTAGAAGCAAATATTTCTGCAATAAAACTCTGCAGTTTATATAAAAGCCTTTAGTCTTTGACAGTTAATAGACGTTCATACACTAGAACTCATTTCCAAATACAAGCCAAGAGCAGAGTCGTGAAAACTGCTTCAAGACGATAAAATTTAAATTCTTGGAGAATGGGGAATTTCCACAGAACATGCCCAGGGGTGGTGCTCTGCCTTTGCAAATGACAAGTATTCTTCAAAGCAAATGGGCTCTCTCGAAATACAGAGCAGTCTTCACTTTATGCTCCATAGCTATGGGATGTAAATGCTTCTTCAGTGGGGCACATGCAGTAAGTTTATTGGCCAAGTATTCACATACAAGGAATTTGCCTTGGTGCTCCACCCACAAGTAACAACATGACATACAGTGACAATTACGAATGACTCAGAAAACACTAAACATTAATAATAATAAAACATCAATGATAAAACACCACTGATCAAGCATGTGGACCAACAAAATACCAGATCAAAGGGAGGCTACAGATTTTTGGCTGTTGAGTAGAGCAACTACTCGTGGATTAAAAACTGTTTTTATGTCTGGCTGTGGCAGCTTTGACAGTCCGGAGTCGCCTTCCAGAGGGAAGTGATTCAAAGAGTTTGTGGCCAGGGTGAGAGGGGTCAGAGATGAAATTTATTGGGGGGAAAATTAAAAATAAATAGTGCAGATGCTGAAAACCTGAAGTAAAAGCAGAGAAAGCTGGAAATATCTTCATTCCATGTTCTACACTCTAAATACTCAGCAGGTCAGGCAGCATCAGTCAAACGAAAAACAGTATTAATAGACAATAGATGCAGGTTCAAACTGAAGATAGACACAAAATGCTGGGGTAACTCTGCGGGACAGGCAGCATCTCTGGAGAGAAGGAATGGGTGATGTTTCGGGTCGAGACCTTTCTTCAGATGGAGTCAGGGGAGAGGGAATACAGACAGATCTGGTTCATTGTCAAGTTTGTTAATGTCACGTGTAGCGAGGTACTGTGAAAAGCTTCGTTTTTCACGCTATCCAAACTGATCTGATTTGCTATAGAAAAATACAATCAAGTAAATCTCCAGTACAACAGGTAGAGCAAAGGGGAAGATACAGAGTGCAGAATATAGTTCTCAGCATTGTAGCGCATCAGTTCCAGAGACAAAGTCAAATGTCCGCAATGGGGTAGAGGTGAATCGGACAGTGCCTTAGCTTATGGGAGACGTATATCTCTACATAATGGGAACCGAGAGAGATAGACGGGGATGTAGAGTAAACATAGAACAAATTAATGAAAGATTTGCAAAAAAGTAACGATGATAAAGGAAACAGGCCGTTGTTGTCTGTGGGCTCGGTGAAAATGAGTTACAGACAATGAGACTCAGCAGGACAACATTGAAACTAGTACAATGACCTGGGTGGTGGAGGGACGGAGACAGAGGGGATGTAAAGGCTCTGTCCCATTTGGCCGATTTTTTTCCTGTGACTGTGGGCATCATTGACTGACGCATCAGGTCTCCTCATGTGTCGCAACATTTTTCCTGCCGCCGCTGGAATTTGAAATGTTCAAAATCTTTCGACGCCCCTGATACGTCAGTCAATGACGCCGGCAGTCGGCGAAAAAATTGCCAAGTGGGACAGGCCATCAAGGGTTAGTTGAAGTTAGAGAAATCAATATTAAATACATTGGGTTGTAATCTGCCGGAATCCATTTCTCTTTCCGCAGATGCTGCCTGACCTGCTGAGTGTTTGCAGCTTTTTCTGTTTTCAGGGCATGCATGTATATCCACCTTCACCCACAATGCATGACAGTCGTATTTGTTTTTCTGCAAAGGTGCATCATGTTGGTGTGTGGGTGCTGCAACATGCTGCTTGCCAGGAGCGGATGTGGAGAGGATGTTTCCACTAGTGGGAGAGTCTGGGACCAGAGGCCACAGCCTCAGAATTAAAGGACGTGCCTTTAAAAAGGAGATGAGGAGGAATTTATTTAGCCAGAGGGTGGTGAATCTGTGGGATTCTTTCCCACAGAAGGCTGTGGAGGCCAAGTCAGAGGATATTTTTAAGGCAGAGATAGATAGTACGGGTGTCAGGGGTTAAGGGGAGAAGGCAGGAAAATAGGATTAGGAGGGAGAGATGGATCAGCCATGATTGCGTGGCGGAGTAGACTTGATGGGCCGAATGGCCTAATTCTGCTCCAATCCCTTTTGACCTTAAGCCAGATGTGGGCAGGTAAAGCAAGGATAATAACCTGTTCTGTCCTCTCATCCAGGATATTGTGAGTAGGAACGCTCAACTATGGCAATGGTGACACGTTTCATTGCATCTGTACGTGTATAGAGCGGTGAACACAGCCCAGTCCAGCACTGCCTCGTCGCATTGTTCCATACAGTCCGTCCTCACTGCGCGTTGCATCAATAAGGCTTTAAGATGCAGGATTTAATAGGAACCTGACAGGTAACGTTTTCCCACACAGAGGGTGGTGGGTGTATGGAACGAGCTGCCAGATGAGGTAGTTGGGGCAGGGACTATCACCTGTCCATGTACAGACATGTACATGGACAGGTGAGGCAGGTTCTATTACAAAGATGTTGCCAGAACCCGAGGACCTGAGCTACAGGGAGAGGTTGAGCAGGCTGGGACTTCATTCTATGGAGTGCAGGAGGCTGAGGGGTGATGTTATAGAGGTGTATAAAATCATGAAGGGAATAGACAGGGTGAATGCACACTCTTCTGCCCAGGGGAAGGGAATGGGGAACCAGAGGTTGTGGGTTTAAGATGAGAGGGGAAAGATTTAATAGGGACCCGGGGGGCAGCATTTTCACTCAGAGGGTGGTGGGTGTATGGAACAAGCTGCCAGAGGTGGTGGTTGAGGCAGGGTCTGTAACATTTAAAATACATTTGGACAGGTACATGGATAGGAAAGGATTAGAGGGATATGGGCCAAGCATGGGCAGGTGGGACTAGTGTAGATGGGGCACCTTGGGTTGGCATGGGCAAGTTGGGCCGAAGGGCCTGTTTGACTCCATTCAATACATGATGGTTCAGTGCAGTGATTTATTATCAGAACCTAACACTATATATATATACACTCTGTCTCCCAACTCTACAATTGATAATAATGGGAGATCAAATAATTGCATATTAATTTAAGTTTTGCTTGATCTGCTGGATGTACCTGAAGACAATAAGTTTTAGACAACAGGTGCAGGAGAAGGCCATTCGGCCCTTCGAGCCAGCACCGCCATTCACTGTGATCATGGCTGATCATCCCCAATCAGTACCCCGTTCCTGCCTTCTCCCCATATCCCCTGACTACGCAATCTTCAAGAGCCCTATCGAGCTCTCTCTTGAAAGTATCCAGAGAACTGGCCTCCACTGCCCTCCGAGGCAGAGAATTCATTTTTGGTTATTAATTTAAGTCTTACTAGATGTACCCAAAGAAAATATTTTTTTTGTCGAGTGTTTGGACACAGTCAGAGTTGTGAAGAGTTTCCCGCGATTAACAGCAGAGACTGCTTCAAAGTAATTCATGCTTTAGTGATATTTCTGAAATATGGTAAGGTACCATATAATTGGAAGTAAACAACTATGCAGAGTCTTACCCCTCAAGTAAAGGACCACAGGGAGTGTGTTAGATTTCTGTCCGCGGTTCTGTGTTTCAAGGCAGACACACAAACTAAAGGTCTGTCTTGTGGCCACATGTTAAGTACTCTTCCCCCAACTTGTCCATTAAGGAGAAACAAACACAATGAAATTGAATGCCTGGATAATGATCATATCCGTCGAACCAAAGAACTGCAGATGCTGATTTATACCAGAAATGCACACAGAGTGCTGGAGTAACTCAGCGGGTCAGGCAGCATCTGTGGAGAACATGGATAGGTGACGTTTCACAGTGCGGGAGTAACTCAGCGGGTCAGGCAGCATCTGTGGAGAACATGGATAGGTGACGTTTCACAGTGCGGGAGTAACTCAGCGGGTCAGGCAGCATCTGTGGAGAAAAAGGATGGATGACGATCTGAAGCAGGGTCCCGACCAGAAACGTCACCCATCGTTTTTCTCCACAGATGCTGCCTGACCCGCTGTGTTACTCCAGCACTTTGTATTTTATGTAACGCATACACTTGCAGTGTTTGAAAGCAATTGGTTTGGGAACAGCTCTGCCCAAGACCGCAACAAATTGCAGAGATATAGTTGTTGCCCAGTCCCACACAGATCCACACTCCCCACCATCGACTCCATCTACACTTCACGCTGCCTCGGGAAAGCAGCCGACACAATCAAAGACTTGTCCCTGTCCCACCCCGGTCATTCCTTCTTCTCCCCGCTCCCGTCCGGCAGAAGGTACAGAAGCTTGAAAGCGCGCACCACCAGACTCAGGAACAGCTTCTTCCCCTCTGTTATCAGGCTTCTGAACGGCCCTTCCATAAGCTAGGGCACTGTCCGATTCACCTCTACCCCATTGCGGACATTGGACTTTGTCTCTGGAACTGATGCGCTACAATGCTGAGAACTATATTCTGCACTCTGTATCTTCCCCTTTGCTCTACCTGTTGGACTGGAGTTGGCTGGATTGTATTTATGTATCAGATTAGTTTGGATAGAATGAAAAACAAAGCTTTTCACTGTACCTCACTACACTTGACATTAACAAACCCAAACCGGAAACATCTGTATTCCCTTTCCCCTGACATTCAGTTCAAAGAAGTGTCTCGATGGGAAACGTCACACATTCCTTCTCTCCAGAGATGGTGCCTGTCCCACTGAGTTACTCCAGTTTTTTGTGTCTATCTTCGGTGTAAACCAGCATCTGCAGTTCTTTCCCCCACATCAGTTTAAGAAAAAACTGCAGATGCTGGAAAAATCGAAGGTCGACAAAAATGCTGGAGAAACTCAGTGGGTGAGGCAGCATCTGTGGAGCGAAGGAATAGGTGACGTTTCAGATCGCGACCCTTCTTCAGACTGATGGGATGTGGGGGGCGGGAAGAAGAAAGGAAGAGGCGGGGACAGTGGGCTGTGGGAGAGCTGGGGAGGGGAAGGAAGGAGAAAGCAAGGACTACCTGAAATTGCAGTTTGAAATTGGAGAAGACTTCGCCAATTTCAGTTAGTCCTTGCTTTCTCTGTCCCCTTCCCAGCTCTCCCACAGCCCACTGTCTCCGCCTCTTCCTTTCCACTTCCCCCCACCTCCACATCAGTCTGAAGAAGGGTCTCGATACGAAACGTCACCTATTCCTTCGCTCCATAGATGCTGCCTCACCCGCTGAGTTCCCCCAGATCGGTATGGCTGTTCATTGAGATGGCATCTTAATCAATGTCTCTATGGCTATATTGGAAAATGTTGTTTATGCCCACTTAACCTCACACTGACTAATAACCTCATGATGCAGTCTGATCTGTAGCTGTCATTACCTTAATCTGAAAACAATTACTGAATCAATTTACTTTAAGCAAGTGAGTGTCGAGGGACTGAATAGAAGAGTTTGCAGCTGATGTAAACATTGGCCTTGAGTGGGAATCGGAAAGGAAAGTTTCTGCAGCGGGGAGAGGTACATATTCTCATTAATTCCAGAAGAGAAACGGCAGGAGCGATTAGCTCCAAGGACATGTGAGTTCAGGCATCTGGACAGGGACCACAAAGACAGGAATATTCAATAAATGCCCAAATGTTTCAGAAAGAACTGCAGATGCTGGAAATATCGAAGGCAGACAAAAATGGTGGAGAAACTCAGCGGGTGAGGCAGCATCTATGGAGGGAAGGAATAGTGACGTTTCGGGTCGAGACCCTTCTTTAGACTGATGTGGGGATGGGAAGAAGAAAGGAAGAGGCGGAGACAGTGGGCTGTGGGAGAGCTGGGAAGGGGAGGGGAAGGAGGGAGAAAGCAGGGACGACCTGAAATTGGAGGTCAATGTTCATACCGCTGGGGTGTAAACTACCCGAGCGAAATATGAGGTGCTGCTCCTCCAATTTGCGGTGGGACTCACTCTGGCCATGGAGGAGACCCAGGTCAGAAATGTTGGATTTGGAATGGGAGGGGAAGTTGAAGTGCTGAGCCACCGGGAGATCAGGTTGGTTATTCATTGGGTGGTGTGGAGGTAAGGATAATTTGGCGATTATAGCCATGGATCCACAAAGCTAATGGGTCAACAAGACAGTTAAAATTAGTGTATGTCCAGGGAGATAATGATACAGACAAGCCAATGGTGCAGTGGGTCGAGCTGCTGCCTCACAGCGCCAGAGACCTGGGGTCTATCCCAACCTCAGTTGCTCTGTGTGGAGTTTGCATGTTCCCCCTGTGACCATGTGGGTTTCCTCCAGGTGCTCCGGTTTCCTCCAACATCCCAAAAGCCATGCAAAAGTGAAACAACATCGAACTAGTGTAAGCAGGTGATCAATGGTCAGTGCAGACTCGATGGGCCGAAGGGCCTGTTACCATGGTGTATCTCTAAATTAAACTGAACAACAGATAGACACAGAGTGCTGGAGTAACTCAGCGGGTCAGGCAGCATCTGTGGAGAACATGGATAGGTGACGTTTCACAGAGTGCTGGAGTAACTCAGCGGGTCAGGCAGCATCTGTGGAGAACATGGATAGGTGACGTTTCACAGAGTGCTGGAGTAACTCAGCGGGTCAGGCAGCATCTGTGGAGAACATGGATAGGTGACGTTTCACAGAGTGCTGGAGTAACTCAGCGGGTCAGGCAGCATCTGTGGAGAACATGGATAGGTGACGTTTCACAGAGTGCTGGAGTAACTCAGCGGGTCAGGCAGCATCTGTGGAGAACATGGATAGGTGACGTTTCTGATCACGGCCCTTTTCCAGACCGAGTATGGGGCAGTCGGAGTTGAGGACACATCACTACCACATCAAGGCATTAATCCATTGATCAACTTCATTGCAATTTGGAGAGCATCAACACTGTGGCGTAAACATCTGTTAATGATGGATTAAAAACTCTGGCAAAAAAATGAAGAATCAATGAATGTACAGGATTAATTCCTGTTGATTTTCCAAGCTCTTCACAATTTTGAACACCGTAGCCATTGATTGAAGCTGTTGTATCCACAGGGTTTCAGCTTCCCTCCCTGGTTGCAGTTTTATTAATGAATGTCCCGACTCAGTAATCCACAAATTCACAAGTGATAGGAGCAGAATTAGGCCACATCGAGTCTACTCCGCCATTCAATCATGGCTGATTTATCTCTCCTGCCTTCTCCCCGTAACCCCTGACACCCACACTAATCAAGAATCTTCAACTCCCCCTCCCATTCCGAATTTGGCTTTTCTGGCCTGGGCCTCCTCAACGTCCAGAGAGAGGACCACCGGAAATTGGAGGAGCAGCACCTCATATTTCGCTTGGGCAGTTTACACCCCAGCGGTATGAACATTGACTTCTCCAATTTCAGGTAGTCCCAACTGCCACCCCCACCCCCCGCCCCACAACCGCACATCAGTCTGAAGAAGGGTCTCGACCCGAAACATTGCCTATTCCTTCGCTCCGTAGATGCTGCCGCACCCGGCTGAGTTTCTCCATCATTTTTGTCCACCTCGATTTTCCAGCATCTGCAGTTCCTTCTTAAACAAGAATCTATCTATTTCTGCCTTAAATATATCCATTGAGTTGGCCTCCACAGCCGTCTGTGGCAAAGCATTCCACAGATTCACCACCCTCTGACTAAATAAATTAGTCATGCACCAAAGGTTATAAAAGGAATAAAAACATATTAAAAAAGAATGACGGTCCAGGTGTTGTTAGGATTGGATTTAGCCGCAGAGGTGTGGCAAAATATATTTGTTTGGTGGCATGTATTTTTTGTCTGAGCACCCGTATAATCACAGTAACCACAGCAACAGTGTTTGAGCTAGTTCATCTTTGTCAAGTACAATACAGGGTCAGAAAAGACCTGGGGTTTTCTTGTGGTGGCTTTGAACATTGCACTTTGTGGAATACATAGTGTTGGAACATACATTGTCCACGCGTGACATTCATCAAAGAGGCACCATCTCGTGACTGCTGGAAATATTCGTAAACAAACATTGGAACGGAAAGCTGCTTGCTTTAGTTTAGTTTAGAGATACAGCGTGGAAACAAGCCCTTCGGCCCACCGGTTCCCACCGACCCCCGCACATTGACACTATCCTACAGACACACACACACGGGACATTTTTTACATTTACCAAGCCAATTAACTTACACACCTGTACGTCTTTGGAGTGTGGGAGGAAACCGAAGATTTCGGAGAAAACCGACGCTGGTCACGGGGTGAGAACGTACAAACTCCGTTCAGACAGCGCCCGTAGTCAGGATTGAACCCGGGTCTCCGGCGCTGTGAGGCAGCAACTCTACCGCTGCGCCACCGTGCCATCCATGTAGGGCATGGAGCCAAGCAGCAGGGAAACAGACCCTTCGGCCCAACTCATTCACGTCAACCAAGATGCCTTCTCTGAGCTAGTCTATTCAAGAAAGAACTGCAGATGTTGCAAAAATCAAAGGTAGACAAAATAGCTGGGGAAACTCAGCGGGTGAGGCAGCATCTATGGAGCGAAGGAATAGGTGACGTTTCGGGTCGAGAAGGAATAGGTGACGTTTCGGGTGGAGAAGGGTCTCGACCCAAAACGTCATCCTTCCTTCTCTCCACAGATGCTGCCTCACCCGCTGAGTTTCTCCAGCTTTTTGTCTAACATTTAAGCCTGGATTACTGGCAGAACAATATCTCTGTACATACGACATTAATAAACAAAACCAAACCTAATCGCTTACTCTATGAAAAAGATAAATATCAAACACTCCCCCGAGATAAAGAAAGATAAAATGTGGCATTTAGTCCAAGTTCGATAGCCTTAGATAAGATGAAAGAACTAAACTTCTTGTGACTAATAGTTTTGTTCCCGATGTTGGGGAAGTCCAGGACAAGGGGTCACAGTTTAAGGATAAGGGGGAAGTCTTTTAGGACCGAGATGAGAAAATCGTTTTTCACACAGAGAGTGGTGAATCTGTGGAATTCTCTGCCACAGAAGGTAGTTGAGGCCAGTTCGTTGGCCATATTTAAGAGGGAGTTAGATGTGGCCCTTGTGGCTGAAGGGATCAGGGGGTATGGAGAGAAGGCAGGTACAGGATACTGAGTTGGATGATCAGCCATGATCATATTGAATGGCGGTGCAGGCTCGAAGGGCCGAATGGCTGCTCCTGCACCTAATGTCTATGTTTCTATGGTTCTTTTATTGTGATTACTTTTCTTGTCCATTCACTACCAAATTAGAATATTATAATTTGGTTAGAGTAATACCAGCCTGCACGGTAAAGTTGCCAGTGTTTTTCATGTCCCGTCTCTGCCTCCCTTAATTAATTTATTTTGTAATGTTCTTTCTAAACTCTAACAACTTGGCATCTGCTCTACACTCAAACGCCCTCTCACACGTATCCACCTATCACTTGCCAGAGATAGACACAGAGTGCTGGAGTAACTCAGTGGGTCAGGCAGCATCTGTGGAGAACATGGATAGGTGACGTTTCACAGAGTGCTGGAGTAACTCAGCGGGTCAGGCAGCATCTGTGGAGAACATGGATAGGTGACGTTTCACAGAGTGCTGGAGTAACTCAGCGGGTCAGGCAGCATCTGTGGGGAACATGGATAGGTGACGTTTCACAGAGTGCTGGAGTAACTCAGCGGGTCAGGCAGCAACATCTGCGTGAGTGAAGGGAATGGCCAGAGGATGTTTCAGGTCGGGACCCTTCTTCAGACTGATGGAGTAGGGGGAAGAAAGTGATGCCATGATCACTTTGTCTTGCACACTCTGCTAAAGAATATTGTGTAGGAAGAAACTGCAGATACTAGTTTACACTGAAGATAGACACAAATGCTGGAGCAGCTCACAGCTAACAATAGCCTGTATTCTTGATCATCCTTACCTTTTTGTATATCTACCATTCATTGTTCTGTATCTATCTACATCACAGTCTATATCTCTTGATTCCCTTCCCCCCCCCCCCCCCCCGACTCTCAGTGTGAAGAAGGGTCTCGACCCGAAACGTCACCCATTCCTTCTCTATAACGATGCTGCCTGCCCCGCTGTTACTCCAGCATTTTGGGTCTATCTTAGGTAAGAATTACAGCCTGGTTATAAAAATCTACCATATTTTCACCCTCTGCATGAACTGTGATGGCAGGAACAAGCTACAGATAGGACATTTCTTACGGGACAAAGACTGATTTTGAACCATTGTTGACCTCATCCGCTGCTTCCAATATTGCTCTTCTGACAAGGGGCCTATACGATACGATAGAACTTTATTTATCCCAGGAGGGAAATTGATCTGCCAACAGTCATAAAAACACAAAATACATGAAACACAAATTTAAAGTGACGAGTGGAAAGGATGTTTAAGAAAGAACTGTAGATGCTGGAAAAAAATCGAAGGTAGACAAAAATGCTGGAGAAACTCAGCGGGTGAGGCAGCATCTATGGAGCGAAGGAATAGGTGACGTTTCGGGTCAAGACCCTT
Organism: Okamejei kenojei; assembly: GCA_035221665.1. NCBI lineage: Eukaryota > Metazoa > Chordata > Chondrichthyes > Rajiformes > Rajidae > Okamejei > Okamejei kenojei. The sequence goes on from CM069144.1 coordinate 3,055,206, forward strand.
CTTCAGACCCATTGGCACGATTGTAACCATGTTTTGTCTTTCGGCTGACTGTTTAGTACGCAACAAAAGCTTTTCACTGTACCCTCGGTACACGTGACAATAAACTAAACTCAAACTCATTACCAATAGATATCTGATGTAAGCCAAAATGCTGGAGAAACTCAGCGGGTGAGGCAGCATCTATGGAACAAAGGAATAGGTGACGTTTAGGGTCGAGACCCTTCTTCAGACTGATGTGTGGTGGGGGGGGGTGGGGGGGGGGGGGGGTGGGGGGTGGGGGGAGCGGGAAGAAGAAAGGAAGAGGCGGAGACAGTGGGCTGTGGGAGAGCTCGGAAGGGGAGGGGAAGGAGGGAGAAAGCAAGGACTACCTGAAATTGGAGGTCAATGTTCATACCGCTGGAGTGTAAACTACCCAAGCGAAATATGCTGCTCCTCCAATTTACGGTGGGACTCACTCTGGCCACGGAGGAGAGGAGGCTCAGGACAGAAAGGTCGGATTTGGAATGGGAGGGGTTGAACTGTTGAGCCACTGGGAGATCAGGTTGGTTAATGTGAACTGAGCGGAGGTGTTGGGCGAAGCGATCGCTGAGCCTGCGCTTGGTCTTACCAAGGTTGACAAGAAAAGATCTTTTAGATTTTACTTTCTTTCTTTGCATGCAAAATAATGAGGTCGTTCTAGTGAGTGACAACGCGAGCTGGGTATCTGTGCGACATCACTTCAGCGAAAAGCAACGACTGTTCAAACAGAGAGGTTCCTGTACCAGTCGCCTTTGATTTCTACACAGACACAACAATCCATCAACATGACAAACCCAATCACATTGCACCCCTAGCCTTCAGGAAAACATTAGATTAAACTTCACACAGACAATAGAACAGTACAGCATAGCAACAGGCCCTTCGGCCCAGAATGTCTGTGCTGAATAGGATTTAAATAAAAGGTAGACAGAAATGCTGGAGAAACTCAGCGGGTGAGGCAGCATCCATGGAGCGAAGGAATAGGTGACGTTTCGGGTCGAGACCCTTCTTCAGACGACCTGAAATGTTACCTATTCCTTCGCTCCATGGATGCTGCGTCACCCGCTGAGTTTCTCCAGCATTTTTGTCTACCTTCGATTTTTCCAGCATCTGCAGTTCTTAAACACAGGATTGAAATAAAGTTTAGTTTTGAAATACAGCACAGAAACAGCCAGCTGAGTCCACGCCAACCAGCGATCCCCGCACACTAACGCCATTCTACACACACTACATGCACACAATCATACGTTATTAGCCAAGTATGTTTCGCAACATACGAGGAATTTCATTCGCCAAGTCAGTCATACAAATAAAAAGCAATGAAACCTACAAAACACATTTTAACATAAACATCCACCTCAGTGACTCCTCCACATTCCTCGCTGTGATGGAAGGCGAAAAGTTGAAACCTCTTGCCTTCTTTGCCCTCCCGCGGTCAGGGGCCTCGAGCCCTCTGTTGACGGGTCGATCTTGGCTCCTTTAGCCAGCGGTGTTTGGGCCCTCCGCATCGGGGCGATCAGAGGGACAATTTACAATTTTACCAAAGTCAATTAACCCGCAACCCTGCACGTCTTTGGAGTGTGGGAGGAAACCGGAGCACCCAGAGAAAACACGTGCAGCTCACGGGGTGAACATGCAAACTCTGCACAGACAGGGCCCGTAGTCGGGTCTATGACACGGTGAGGCGCCACCGTGCGGCCCAATGAAAACAATCGATTAAATTTTACACGGAACAGTACAGCAGCAGGCCCTTCGGCCCACAAAGTCTGTGTTGCACATGATGCCAAGACAATCGCTTATCCGCCTGCACGCGATCCATATCCCCCTTCATCCAGCCTCAACAATGCCACTATTGTGCCTGCCTCCACCCACCACCCTCTGTGTGAAACATGTCCCCGCTCATCTCCTTCAAACTTTACCCCGTCCACCTTCAAACTATGCCCTCTAGTATTTGATTTACGCATGCTGGGAAAACAGTTCCGATGTGTCATAAGGTCACAAGTGGTAGGAGCAGAATTAGGCCATTCGGCCCATCAAGTCTACTCCGCCATTCAATCATGGCTGATCTACCTCTCCCTCCGACAGTGCATTGTGAAAGTATTCAGACCCCTTCACTGTTTCCATTTTGTTACGTTACACCATCATTCTAAAATGGATTACATTCTTTTTTTTAAAATCACCAATCTACACACAATACCCCAGAATAAAAAAGCAAAAACAGGCGTTTAGAACTTTTTGCAAAGTAATTAAAAATAAATAACTGAAATATCACATTTACATCAGTATTCAGACCCTTTACTCAGTACTTTGTTGAGGCACCTTTGGCAGCGATTACAGCCTCAGGTCTTCATGGGTATGACCCTACAAACTTGGCACACCTGTATTTGGGGAATTTCTCCCATTCTTCTCTGCAGATCCTCTCAAGCTCTGTCAGGTTGGATGGGGAGCGTCGATGCACAGCTACTTCAGGTCCCTCCAGAGATGTACGATTGGGTTCGCCGTCCTGTTCATAGGGGGCGCCGTCCAGTTGGGTATGGCTGCCCAGCCTGCAGCTGTCCGTCTTTTAACTTCTTTCTTTCATTTTTTAGTGTGTAAAAGGGGTTTTGTTTGGAGTCTATTCTTTTTTTTTACGTGAGGGGGGGAGGGGGGGGGAAGGGGGGGAAACTGTTTTGCTGGTCCCTACCTGGTCGGAGAGGCAGCAGCTTTGCTCCGGGCGTGCATCTCGCGACCGTCCTCGCGGCCCACCTGCGGGCCTGGAAGCGGCGTTTCCTGATTGCAGACCGGCCGGAAAACCTCGGCTTCAGTGCAGCGGCGCAGCGCTATCGCGGAGCGGAGCTGGCGATGCCTTGCCTGGGTCACCGCGATGGAGCTCCGGTGAGCTGTAGACCGCCGACAAAAAACATGGCGGAGCCGCGGGTCTGTGATGGAGCGGGCCAGCCGTGGGCCTAGACGGCGCTGAACGTTACATCGGGAGCCTCCATCCCAGTGGCGGAGCTCCATCCGGCGTGGCCTGTCGGCGCCGGACCCCGCGGTCCCCGGTAAGGAAGCGGCCGCTCCAGGTGTCCCCAGCCGCTGAGAGGGTTCTCCTGAAGCCGGAGCACCATCACCCGGCGAGAACGGCCTGGAACATCGGGCCCTGTAGCAGCGACTGCGGAGGCCCCAATAGGCCCGACTATGGGTGGACATGGGGATGGGACTGGACTTTGTGCCTTCCCCCACAGTGGGAACCATTGTGGGGGGATGTTTTATGTTTATTGTTAAAGTCTTTAATGTTGTGTCTTATCTTTATCTGTGCACTGCATGGCAAATCAAATTTCACTGCACCAATTGGTGTATGTGATAATAAATGTCCTTTGGACCTTTATACCTTGGGTTCAAGTCCAGGCTCTGGCTGGGCCACTCAAGGACATTCACAGACTTGTCACAAAGCCACTCCTGCATTGTCTTGGCTGCGTGCTTAGGGTCATTGTCCTGTTGGAAGGTGAACCTCCGCCCCAGTCTGAGGTCCAGGATGCTCTGGAGCAGGTTTTCATCAAGGATCTCTCTGGACTTTGCTCTGTTCATCTTTCCCTCGATCCTGACTAGTCTCAAGTTCCTGCCGCTGAAAAACACCCCCACAGCACGATGCTGCCACCACCATGCTTCACCGTAGGTATGGTATTGGCCAGGTGATGAGCGGTGCCTGGTTTCCTCCAGACGTGAGGATTCGCTTCAGGCCAAAGAGTTCAATCTTGGTTTCATCAGACCAGAGATTCTTGTTTCTCATGCCTTTTGGCAAACTCCAAGCGGGCTGTCATGTGCCTTTGTACTGATGAGTGACTTCCATCTGTCCACTCTACTATAAACACCTGATTGGTGGAGTGCTGCAGATATAGTTGTCCTTCTGGAAGGTTCTCCATCCACAGAGGAAACTCTGGAGACTCTGTCAGAGTGTCCATCGGGTTCTTGGTCACCTCCCTGACCAAAGCCCTTCTCCCCTGATTGCTCAGTTTGGCCGGTCGGCCAGTCTATGAAGAGTTTCTGGTGGTTCCAAAGTTCTTCCATTTAAGAGTGACAGAGGCCACTGTGCTCTTCGGGACCTGCAATTGCTGCAGAAATTGTTTTATACCCTTCCCCAGATCCCGTTGTCTCGACACAATCGTTGTCGGAGTCTTCTACGGACAATTCCTTCATCTCATGACTTGGTTTTTGCTCTGACACGCACGGTCAAACTGTGGGACCTTATATAGAACGGGTGTGTGCCTTTCCAGATCATGTCCAATCAATTTAATTTACCACATGTGGACCTCCAATCATGTTGTAGAAACATCTCAAGGATAATCAATGGAAACGGGATGAACCTGAACTCAATTTTGAGTGTCACAGCAAAGGGTCAGTACCTATGTGTTTATTTTAGTTATTTATTTTTAATTACTGTGCAAAAAATGTCTAAACACACCTGTTTTTGCTTCTTCACTTCTCTTCATTTGGGGTAATGTGTAATAGAAACAAAATTCTCTAATCGAGAATCTATCTAGTCTCTGCCTTAAAAAAGATATCCACTGCCTTGGCCCTCCACAGCCTCTGTGGCAAAGAATCCACAAATTCACCGCACTAAAGAGGACATTTCTCCTCTCTCCTTCCAAAAGGAAATCCTATAATTCTGAGGACTGTGAGCTCCAAGCCTAGACTCTCCCACTAGTGGGAACATCCTCTCCACATCCACTCTATCCAGCCCTTTCACTATTCTGTACGTTTCAATGAGGTCCCCGCTCACTCTTCTAAACTCCAGCGAGTACAGGCCCAGCGCTGTCAAACGCTCATCATAGGTTAACCCACTCATTCTCATTGGCATCTTTAGACCTCATAGTCCTTGGACAATTGTGATTAGTTTCAGAAAATCTTTAATAGCCATTTGGTTATTTTAAAAAAAGAGAGATTTTAACAAATATTTTAAGATAATTAAATACTCTTGGTAGGAAGACAAACTTGTGGCCATTAGAAGGACATGGCTTTGATTCAGTAAGTTCAAGGCTCCAGGCTGACATTAATTATCATTTCACACTGGCATTTGCCAAATATAATTATTGAAAGCATACAATCGCAGTTGAATGTGATCAGAGCCAAAAGGGAGGATTAGGAGTTCTACGATCAGTAACTTACCCAGGCCTCATGAGAAACGCATCGAAGACGAACGCATCAAAACCGGAACTATAATCACATGAATTGATACTTGAACATTGCTGGATAATTCACTGTCCTGTTCAGTCAGTGCACCCATCATAGAGGAAATTCAAAAGACTCTTCAGTCAGATAAAAATTATCCGTAGAAAGTAGAAATGATTGCGTCAGAAGGCGTGTCAGATCCCAGCGCCCTTGCAGGTTAGGCTGGGAAGCATCATGTTCCCAATCGCTGGGCCACCTTCTTAAACCAAGTGTGCAATTTGGATTTCATTCTGGACGCCAAACAAATTCATCCTTGTCGGGACATGGAACATCCGAACCATGTTCCAGGCAGGCAAGGTTGCCACAATTGCCAACGGAATAGTGTGCTACAATCTCTTAGTCCTGGGCTTGGCTGGAACAAGATCGACACAGTAATCCTGCCACAAACATCACCCGGCAAGCCCTGAAATGGAAAAAGGAGGAGAGGTGGCCCCAGGAACAGCTGAAGAAGAGGTGTCCAGACAGGAATGTCTGAGAGTGGGTCAACTGGGGAGATCTCGAAAGAAGGACCAATAACCGAGTGAGGTGGAGGACATTTGTCAATGGCCTATGCTCCCCAGAGGAGCAAAGGGCTTAAGAAGAAGTAAGAAGAATAAATGATTGCCTCATAGTCTTGGTTGAAGGGGAACTGACATTGCAAGATGGTGCTGGAGTGTGTGTGTGGACTCTTGGTGTCCACTCCCCATAGAGTCAACCAGTGTGGAAACAGGCCCTTCAGCCCAACTTGCCCACACCGGCCAACATGCCCCATCTACACTAGTCCCACCTGCCTGCGTTTGGCCCATTATCCCTCTAAACCTGTCCTATTCCATGTGCCTGTCTAACTGCTTCACAAACATTACAATAGTACTGAAACTAGTGTGTAATTGTTAATTTCACGTTTCACGTATCTTGTTGTGTTCTATGACAGTTGGCAGACCAATTCCCCTTCTGGGACAAATAAAGTTCTATCGTATCATATGTTATCGTACTGTAGTGCCTGCCTCAACGACCACTTCCAGCAGCTCGTTCCATGCATCCATCACCCATCATCTTAAAAGAGATTTAAGAAATCTTAAACCTCTTAAGGGCCTGTCCCACTTAGGCGATTTTTCAGCGGACTGCCGGCGAGTGTCAAGTTCACGGCACTCGCCTGAAAAACTGGCAACTGGAACCTGACTGGCATAGTCGAACACACACACACACACACAGTGTACCTGAAATTGGAGAAGCCAATGCTCATACCGCTGGGGTGTAAACTGCCCAAGCGAAATATGAGGTGCTGCTCCTCCAATTTACGGTGGGACTCACTCTGGCCATGGAGGAGGCCCAGGACAGAAAGGTCAGATTCGGAATGGGAGGGGGAGTTGAAGTGCTGAGCCACCGGGAGATCAGGTTGGTTTTTGCTGACCAAGCGGAGGTGTTGGGTGAAGCGATCGCCAAGCCTACGCTTGGTCTCACCGATGTAGAGCAGCTGACACCTGGAGCAGCGGATGCAATAGGTGAGGTTGGAGGAGGTGCAGGTGAACCTCTGCCACACCTGTAACTGAGAAGACCTAGCCCAGAGCACTGTGAGGCTGGGACAACATCTCTGGCCATACACTGCCTGTGGGCTTGTGATATTTACACGTCGTCCTCCACTGTGGAGCGTAATTGGCCCTCAAAGAACACCATTAGTTTGCAAGGCGGCCAGCTGTATTGCTGTTTCGTCTCCATCTATTATGAATGGCTCGTGTTCTGTTATTCTGAAGCCCTGCCACATTGCCTGAAGTATTTAAGTCAGGGTTTAATTGTCATGTTGTTTTCCATGCTGATGCACATTGGGAGACTTGTAGACGCTCCCTGTAATATCCAGAAGCAGACTGCAGCTCTCTGCAGTTGTGATACGCACGCATCCCCATGGCAGCATTCACGCGGGACATGGGCTGGGAACTCCATCACTGCTCATTGTAACATCCAATATCGCGCGCCTGCTGGAAAACCATGTGGTGATAATGTCTGTGTGAATGTGCAGGAAAGAACTGCAGATGCTGCTTTAAACCGAAGGTCAGACACAAACTGCTGGAGTAACCCAGCGGGACAGACAGCATCTCTGGAGAGAAGGAATGGGTGTGTTCTCGAGAAGTCTGTGGAATTCTCTGCCTCAGAGGGCGGTGGAGGCCGGTTCTCTGGATACTTTCAAGAGAGAGCTAGATAGGGCTCTTAAAGATAGCGGGGTCAGGGGATATGGGGAGAAGGTGGGAACGGGGTATTGATTTGGAATGATCAGCCATGATCACATTGAATGGCGGTGCTGGCTCGAAGGGCCGAATGGCCTACTCCTGCACCTATTGTCTATTGTCTATTATCGCTGGAGAACATGGACAGGCCGGAGATGATGCCTGGCCCATTCGGTCACTCCAGCACTCTAGAGCCATAGACTCACACAGGCCCTTCCAGCCCAACTAACCCACAGCAAGATGTCCCCATCTAAGTCAGATACAAAACGCTGGAGTAACTCAGCAGGACAGGCAGCATCTCTGCAGTAAAGGAATGGGTGCGTTTCTGGTTGAGACCATTGTTCAGATTGAGAGTCAGGGGAGAGAGCTTATGACAAACTCTGTCTGAAGAAGGGTCTTGACCCAAAACGTCACCCACTCCAAAGTTCAAATGTATTTATTCGTCGCATGCACTAACTAAGGTGCAGTGAAATGAATTTGCCAGCAGCGATACAAATGGAAAAATAACACACAACGCACAATAGAATTTAACACAAACATCCACCACAACATTCTTCACTGTGGTGGAAGGCAACAAAGTTCAGCCAGCCCTCCTCCTTTGTTCACCCGTGGTCGGGGCCATGAACCCTCCGTAGTCACCGCTACGGACGGCCCGATGTACAGGCCCTCTCGTCGGGATGGTCCAAACTCCGACGTCACACTTGGAGAGCCCGAATCAGCCACTTTCCTACCGGAGACCGCGGCTTCAGGATGTTGTAGGCCGCAGGCCGGCGGTCGGAGCTCTTCTCTTGAGAGAGATGCTGCCTGTCCCGTTGAGTTACTCCAGCTTATTGTGTCTGTACCTGCAAGTCCAGGACGTGTGAGGCTGACGAGAGGTGAACAGATGTGGAGGGCTTGCTGCTGTTTCTGTACACTAATGCTTGTGCCTGTGCGCTGAGCCAGCAGCGAGATCCAGTCTCACTCACTCACTCACTCACGCTGGTCACCAGGGATCGGAGAGAATGAGTTTTTCAGACCAAGCGCCTTGTCCACTCGCATTGAAGATGTGACGGATGCGCAGGTCCCTCCGGGCTACTTATCCATCTTCAACCATGTGTGAGGCCAGCCGCTCGTTCCTTGGGGTCAGAGATGTGATTGATGATCGCTGTGCTTCAAGCTGTTCGCAGTTAATCTTCCAAACTACCTCAGCTGCACATGCTCCTTCTCCTCAACGTAACGTGGTCAGCCCCTGCTCGGAAAACAAGGCAGGGAACTCTTGTTGCTAAAGTAAGCCTTCTCACAACGCCTACCACACATGAAGCCAATAGACAATAGACAATACACAATACACAATAGGTGAGGAGTAGGCCATTCGGCCCTTCGAGCCAGCACCGCCATTCAATGTGATCATGGCTGATCATCCCCAATCAATACCCCGTTCCTACCTTCTCCCCATATCCCCTGGCTCCGCTATCTTTAAGAGCTATCTATCTAGCTCTCTCAGTAAGGATAGGTGTGTGCAAAACCCTGGGAGGAATAGATGAAGATGAGGAATAGATGGGATAAATGCACCGAAGATACACACAAAATGCTGGAGTAGCTCAGCGGGACCGGCAGCATCTCTGGAGCGAAGGAATGGGTGACGTTTCAGGTCGAGACCCTTCTTCAGACACAGTAAATGTCCTTTACACAGGCTAGGGGGATCCAGAAACAGAGGACACCAGGTTTAAGGTTATTTTGTTGGATGATACTGGTTTAAAGATCCGCTGAGTTACTCCAGCACTCTGTGAAACGTCACCTATCCATGTTCTCCACAGATGCTGCCTGACCCGCTGAGTTACTCCAGCACTCTGTGAAACGTCACCTATCCAAAGCACGGGACTCGGCTTTCAGGTCAGGCGATGCCCGTGCCTATAGTTCATCGAGGGCCAATCTGAAGAGGGGCATCAAGAACGCCAAACACAGATACAAGCTGCGGATCGAGGAGCACTTCGACAGCAACTCCGACCCCCGACGCATGTGGCATGGCATCCAGGCCATCACTGACTACAGAGCCACCAACTCCACCCCCACTTCCAGCGACGCATCCTTCCTCGAGGAACTCAATCACTTTTATGGCCGACTTTGAAAGGGACAACCAAGAGTTGGCCATCAAGGCTGTGCTCCCCGGTATGACCACCAGTCCCCTCACACTCCAACCCCTACGACGTGCACGTGGCACTGAGTTAGGATCAATGTACGAAAGGCTAAGGCTGCGGCCCTGACGGCATCCCCGGGCGTGGCCTCAGGACCTGCGCTGCACAGCTGACAGACGTCTGGACTGACATCTTCAACCTGTCACTTGCCCAGGGGCAGTTGTCCCCACGTGCCTTAAAACTACCTCCATCGTGCGTGCCAAAACACTCAATGCGGCGAGCCTCAACGACTTCCGCCCAGTTGCACTCACCCCTATCATCGCCAAGTGCTTTGAAAGGCTGGTCATGGCACACCTCAAATGCTGCCTACCTCCCACTCTGGACCCCTGCCACACATTTGCAAACCGCAAGAACAGGAGCACGGAGGATGCCATCTCAAAACGGCACTCCACTCCGCACCTCTCCCACCTCGACAACAGAAAAACTTATGTGAGAATGCTGTTCATCGACTACAGCTCAGCAATCAACACCATTATCCCCTCTAAATTGATCGCCAAACTCCGATGACCTGGGCATCAACCCCTCCCTCTGCAATTGGTTACTGGACTTTCTAACCAACAGACCACAGTCTGTTAGGTTGGATAACCACTCCTCTTCTACCCTCACCCTGAACACTGGCGTACCCCAGGGCTGCGTGCTGAGCCCCCTCCTCTACTCCCTCTTCACCTACGACTGCATACCTGTACATGGTACCAACACCATCATCAAGTATGCAGATGACACGACGGTGATTGGCCTCATCAGCGACAACGATGAGTCGGCCTACAGGGAGGAGGTTCAGCTCCTAACAGCATGGTGTGCCGACAATAACCTGGCCCTCACCTATCCATGTTCTCCACAGATGCTGCCTGACCCGCTGAGTTACTCCAGCACTCTGTGTCTCGGAACAATTTGAGAAGAGAGGGACCACATGAATCAAAGATTTAGTGACAATAATTGTTCTACAATGCAAACTGCTGATTACAGCATGCATAATGTTATCATATGATAGGGAGCCCTGTTTTTCAAAATAATTAAATCAATTAATGTAATCTATGCGTTACGTAATCTTTACACGAATGGTGCCTGGATTGGAGGGTTTCAGCTACGAGGAAAGGTTGGATGAACGTGGATAGTTTTCTCTGGAACATCAGAGGTTCAGGGGAGACTTGATTGAAGTGTATAAGATTTTGAGCGCATAGATGGGGTAGATAGTCAGAACCTTTTCCCCCAGGGTGGAACTGTCCAGCACTAGGGAGCATGTCTTCAAGGTGTGAGGGGGAAAGTTTAAAGGTGATGTGTGGGGCAAGATTTTGTTTACACAGAGGGCGGTGGGTGCCTGGAACGCGCTGCCAGGGGTGGTGGTGGAGGCTGGTACGATAGTGGTGTATGAGAGGATTTGAGAGAGGAGCGTGGATATACAAGGAATAGAGGGATATGGATCATGGAAAGCTGGGCTTGTTTAGAAGGATGAGAGGGAATCTTATTGAAACATATAAGATTATTAAGGGCTTGGACATTCTAGAGGCAGGAAACATGTTCCCAATGTTGGGGGAGTCCAGAACCAGAGGCCACAGTTTAAGAATAAGGGGTAAGCCATTTAGAACGGAGATGAGGAAACACTTTTTCACACAGAGAGCTGTGAGTCTGTGGAATTCTCTGCCTCAGAGGGCGGTGGAGGCCGGTTCTCTGGACACTTTCAAGCAAGAGCTAGATAGGGCTCTTAAAGATAGCGGAGTCTGAGGATATGGGGGAGATTTTCGGTTTCCTCCCACACTCCAAAGACCATGCATGTTTGTGGGTTAATTGGCTCGGTATAAATGTAAAAATTGTCCGCAGTGTGCACTGTTGTGTCGGATAGTGTTAGAGTGCGGGGAATGCTGGTCGGTGCGGACTCGGTGGGCCGAAGGGCCTGTTTCCGCGCTGTATCTCTAAACTAAACTAAAAAATAAACTGAAGTGTCCCAATCGGACACGTCACCTATCCATTTTTTCCAGAGTGGCAGCCCTGACCTGCCAAGTTACTCCAACAACTGTGTCTATTATAACCTACAAACCCGCCCGTCTTTGGAGTGTGGGAGGAAACCGGAGATCTTGGAGAAAACCCACGCAGGTCACGGGGAGAGGAGACATGCAAACTGCATACATAGAAAAAAGATAGAAACATAGAAATTAGGTGCAGGAGTAGGCCATTCAGCCATTCGAGCCTGCACCGCCATTCATATGATCATGGCTGATCATCCAACTCAGTATCCCGTACTGCCTTCTCTCCATACCCTCTGATCCCCTTAGCCACAAGGGCCACATCCAACTCACTCTTAAATAGCCAATGAAACTGGCCTCAATACCCTCTGTGGCAGAGAGTTCCAGAGACTCACCACTCTATGTGTGAAAAAGTCTTTCTCATCTCGGTCTTAAAGGATTTCCCCCTTATCCTTAAGCTGTGACCCCTTGTCCTGGACTTCCCAACATCGGGAACAATCTTCCTGCATCTAGCCTGTCCAAACCCCTTAAGAATTTTGTAAGTTTCTATAAGATCCCCTCTCAATCTCCTAAATTCCAGAGAGTATAAATAACGAGTCTATCCAGTCCTTTCTTCATAAGACAGTCCTGACATCCCAGGAATCAGTTGGTGAACCATCTCTGCACTTCCCTCTATGGCAATAATTCCCTTCCTCAGATTTGGAGACCAAAACTGTAACGCAATATCCAGGTGTGGTCTCACCAAAGACCCTGTACAACTGAAGTTAGAACCTCCCTGCTCCTGTACTCAAATCCTTTTGCTATGAAAGCTAACATACCATTCGCTTTTTTCACTGCCTGCTGCACCTGCATGCCTACTTTCAATGATGGTGTACCATGACAACCAGGTCTCGCTGTATCTCCCCTTTTCCTAATCACTTGCCACCATTTAAATAATAGTCTGCTTTCATGTTTTTGCCACCAAAGTGGATAACCTCAATTTATCCACATTTATACTGCATCTGCCAAACATTTGCCCACTCACCCATCCTATCCAAGTCACCTTGCAGTCTCCTAGATCCTCCTCATAGCTAACATTGCTCCCAGCTTAGTGTCATCCACAAAACTTGGTGATATTGCCCTTCAATTCCCTCATCCAGATCATTATATATATATTGTAAATAGCTGGGGTCCCAGCACTGAGCCCTGCGGTACCCCACTAGTTACTGCCTGCCATTGTGAAAAGGACCCGTTTACTTCCTACTCTTGCTTCATTGTTTGCCAGCCAGGTTCTCTATCCACATCAATACTGGAACCCCTAATACCGTTTTGCTTTAAGTATGTATACCTTAATCTCTTATGTGGGGGTTCCTTGTCGAAAGCCTTCTGGAAGTCCAGATATTCCAATCCACTGGTTCTCCCTTATCCACGCTTACTAGTTACATCCTCGAAAAAATTCCACAAGATTCGTCAGACATGATTTACCTTTTGTAAATCCACGCTGACTTTGTCCAATGATTTCACCACTTTCCAATGTGATGCTGTCTATCCCATCTTTAATAACTGACTCTAGCAGTTTTACCCCCTACCGATGTTAGAACTAACTGGTCTGTAATTACCGTTTTCCTCTCTCTCCCTCCTTCTTAAAAAAGAGGGGTTACATTTGCTACCGCCAATCCTCAGGAAACTACTCCAGAATCTAAAGGTTTTGAACGATTATCAACTAATGCATCCATCTATTTCCTGAGCTACTTCCTTAATTACTCTGGGGATGCAGCCTATTGGCCTGGGTGATTTTCGGCCTGCCTTTAATCTATTAATATTTTACCCAACACACACTTCCCAGACTGACCTGGATTTCACTCAATTCCTCCTTTGACCCACAGTCCCTGCTATTTTCAGGCAGATTATTTATGTCTTCCTTAGTGAAGACGGAACCAAGTAGTTATTCAATTGGTCCGCCATATCCATTGTTCCCCAATGATAACTCACCTGTTTCTGACTGCAGTGGGACTACAATTTGTTTTAACTAACCTCTTTCTCTTCACATATCTATTAAAAAACTTTTGCCCAGTCAGTTTTTATGTTCCCTGCCAGTTTTCTTTCATAATCTATTTTTCCTTTCCTAATTAAGCCCTTTGTCCTCCTCTGCTGGTCTCTGGAATTTCTCCCAGTCCTCTGGGTATGCTGCTTTTTATGGCTACTTTGTACGTATCATCCTTTGCTTTGATACTATCCTGATTTCCCTTGTTATCCACGGATGCACTACCTTCCCCGATTTATTCTTTTGCCAAACTGGGATGAAAATTTTTGTAGTTCATCCATGCAGTCTTTAATTGTCTTCCCATTGTATATCCACCGTCAACCCTTTTTGTAATATTGCTGTCAATTTGGCCAAATTCACGTATCATACCCTCAAAGTTTACCTTTCTTTAAGTTCAGTTCCTATTGTTTGCTGAATATAACAATGTACTCTCAATCCTAATGAACGAACCTCAACCATAATTATGGTCACTCTTGCCCAAGGGTGGAACGTACATACAAGACGGCTTATTACCCCTTTTTTCCCTTTTCATTTTACTCAAAACCAGTCTCTAAAATTAGCAATGCTCTCTCGTTGGTTCCTTCTACATGTTGATTTAGATAACTGATCCCGCATAATTTCCAAAAAATCCTCTCTTCCTCAGAACCCCCTTGCCAATTTGATTAACCCAATCTATATGTAGATTTTTGAAGTCACCCATTATAAACTGTTTTGCTTTGTCGACACGCATTTCTAATTTCCCGTGTTTGATAACATTTTTGTTTTATACCAGATACCCTCAACTTCTCTGCTACTGTTAGGTGGCCTACTGTACACAACACCACCAGCGTTTTCTGCCCCTTAGTCATACAGACAGCACCCGTCAGCGTAATAGTCTGATTGGAACCTGGGTCTCTGGCGCCTGCGCCCTGCCCCCTGGTGTTTGTGCCTCGTATCTGCACCTGGAATAAATAACCTCTTTTTTCGGTCTTTGTCTCCACCAAGTTGTGAAGCTGTTACACATATATGTATCTTCAGTCTGACCAGAAAATGTCAACTATTCCTTAGCTCCATAGATGTTGCCCCACCCGCTGAGTTTCTCCAGCATTTTTGTTTACCTTGTATCTCGGGCGCATGATCCTTTTTCGTGAAACTTATGTAGGATGATTTTGAATGTGATGTACACATATGCATGTTATGTAACACACACACGCACACACACTGCACCGACAACGGGAATTGCATCCAGCCTCTCAACCACCCACATGTAATTGGGATTTATTATTTCAGTCGAATCGCTGAGAAAAGAATCTCACCCTAATTGTAAAGCTGCTGCACTGACAAGAAAAATTAACTTCATCAATGAGGTTTAATACCAAGGAGTTTTAATTCCCCTCATAAAAATTCCAAGTTCTTCTAAAATTGAGAAATCACTAATGGGTAGATAGACACTTGTCAAACTAAAAAAAGAGATTGAAATGAGGCCTCAAATTCTATTTGATTCAATCAATACAAAGTGTCGAGAATTTCTCAGCAAATTTGTAGCCACACGCGGCATTATAGTGGTCTCCCATCATTGGTGAACAGGAAATATTAGCCGTGCAGAAACCTACCCCTCAATGCAATTCATAATTCCGAATGCCTCTGCCATGCAAACTAATCAATAAAGACAAGTCTTTGCAGAGTATAATTGGTTCTTTCAATAGAATTAAAACCTGGAAGGAAAAGAAAAGGAGGAAAAAAAAAAATTGTTGGATTTTTCTCAAAATTGTAAACAATTATTGAGAATTTGCAGAGATCAATGGTTTGAATTAATACTAATTGAATAGTTTGCATATTTTCAAGCCCC
The DNA here is from genome assembly GCA_035221665.1 of Okamejei kenojei. Lineage (NCBI taxonomy): Eukaryota > Metazoa > Chordata > Chondrichthyes > Rajiformes > Rajidae > Okamejei > Okamejei kenojei. The sequence continues at coordinate 3,070,613 of CM069144.1, forward strand.
AGATGCCAAGGAAAGGATCGGCACCAATTTGCAGCTTTGAAACGTCAGCAATATCTGACGTGCTTTTGAAAAACTTTAAAAAAAAAATAAACTTATAAAAAAAAATTGCAATTTAAAATTTTCTATACGCCTGCCTGGACCCAAAATGGGATAATGATAATGGGATCTAGCCTTGTAAAGCCTCTCCGCTTCACAGCGGCAGACATTAGGGATAATATTTCCAATGTGAAGAAAGAGTTTCCCCAGCATCTTTAAGGGCCTGTCCCACTTACACGACTTTTTCAGCGACTGCCGGCACCCGTCATAGGTCTCAGCAGGTCGCCGAAAATGTTCAACGTGTTGAAAATCCAGCGGCGACCAGAACAAGGTACGACTCTTTGGGCGACTACTCACGACCATACAGGCTTCACCCCGCGACATGTCGCCCGTATGGTCGTGAGTCGTCTCCTCAGTCGCCCAAAGAGTCGCAGCGTCTTTCTGGTCGCCGCTGGATTTTCAACACGTTGAACATTTTCGGCAACCTATTGACGGGTTTGCCGGCCGGCAGTCGCTGAAAAGATCACATAAGTGGGGCAGGCCCTTTAACCTCAGAGCTGAAATGCTCTCAGGCAAGATCCCTGTGAATCTTTTTAGACTTTTAGGGATAGAAACTGGACCTTCAGCCCGCCTAGTCCGCGCTGACCAGCCATCCCCGCACACTAACACTCTCCCACACACACTAGGGACAATTTACAATGTTTTACCAAAGCCAATTAACCTACACACCTGCACGTCTTTGGAGTGTGGGAGGAAACCGGAGATCCCGGAGAAAAAACCCACGCAGGTCACGGGAGCGAGGGAGAGAAGGATGAACGAGAGAAAGAGGAGGGGGAGAGGGGAGAGAAGAATAGAGGGGGGTAAGAGGAAAGAAAGAAGAGTTCAAACTGAGAACGTCAAAACTGTACAGACAGCGCCCGTAGTCAGGATGGAACCCGGGGTCTCTGGCGCCGTGTGACTTGGGCAGCAAACTCTACCGCTGCGCCAGCGTGCCACCCCTGAGAGTTTCTGTGCAGCCCCCGCAGCCGTACTGCATAGGAACAGGACCTTCGGCCCTCGTGTCATTGTGAGCACGTTGGGCAAATCCCATATGGCCACATTTGGCCCAAAGCTCTCTAATGCCCACAATTTGGCCTTCCTATCCATATTCATCAATCATCATTCGGCGGTCACTCGAATCGAGGATATGACTGTCCTCTCATGGAGGAGGGACGCCTGTTTTTTCCCTGTTTAATGTGGGGAGACTGGTGCACAGACAGCCACCCCACGGTCCTTGACAGATCTGGGTCAGGATCCAGTGGCATGGAGTCCAAGACGACCGGAGAGGACCCTTTTCTGCCGCAGCCTTCATCCGCCTTCCCAGCCGCTGTGACGCTCCACTAAGGTCAGCCATCGTCCTCCGCCTGTTCCACCGTTGAGGTCTTGGTTGGATTGCTCTTTGTCAGAGACCTCCCCCTCGACCTTACCGCCATGGGTGGCCCTACCAGGAGCGTAGCTCCAGTCGGCATCGCTCTCAGGATCTCAGGTCCACACAAGCTTCTCCACCACGACAAGGTGACACTCCACGGAGAAGCCCTATCCATAGATCTGTCCAAACGCCTTTCAAAACTGGTAATTATATCCACCTCTTCAGTTTCCTCTGGGGGTTCATTCCAGTTACGGGCTATCAGCTGAGTGAAAAAGCTGCCCCTCAGGTCTCTCGTCAACCCCTCTTCTGCACCCTACCTGGTCACATCTGGCGCTGTGCAGACTGATTTCCAGACCACTGCTTATCAAAGGTGGAAGTCAAAATCACTCACTCTATGTTAAAATGTGCTTGTCAGTACACGGCTGGAATGTAGAACAAACTGTACTCGAATGGAGTTAGCGGGTCAGGCAGCATTTATGGAGAAAAGGAATAGGTGACGTTTCGGGTCAGTCTGAAGAAGGGTCTCGACCCGAAACGTCACCCGTTCCTTCTCTCCAGAGATGCTGCCTGTCCCGCTGAGTCACTCCAGCGTTTTGTGTCTATCTTCGATGTAAACCAGCATCTGCAGTTCCTTCCTGCACATGTAATCTAGTGGATCTATCTGGGGTCAGGTTGCAGCAAATGTTTGGTTATTTATCATTCTTTCCTGGTTTTCCTGCTATCTCTATTAACAGCATCTCGATGGCAATATTCTCATAGATCATCTTGCTCAGAGCGAGCTTGGATTTTGATGGAGTAGCTATCTTGACACGATCTTTCAGTCTGCCTGTCATGAATGGATGTGATATTAATTTTATGCTGTGTGCGCTGTGTCCCTTTAGGGCCTGTCCCACTTACGTGATTTTTTTCGCCGACTTGCCGTACAGGCTTCACCCCGCGACATGTCGCCTGTATGGCCGTGAGTAGTCGTAGCTTGTTCTGGTCGCCTTCTTTCCCTTATTTTTCTTGCTTGCATTTTCAACATGTTGAACATTTTCAGCGACCTGCCGCGACTAAGACGGGTGCCGGCAGTCGCGTAAGTGGGACAGGTCCTTCACTGCCCCCTTAATTGCGTCATGTCACAGATTCAACTATAGGGATTTGTACCAATAGGTATAAAATTTAATAGTAAGCTGGTAAATTCCATTACTCTATTTCTTGCAGAGATAAAGGCAAGCGGATAAAAGATGGCAGTTTTGTGTAGGAAGGAACTGCAGATGCTGGTTTATACTGAGGATAGAACCAAAGTGCTGGAGTAACTCACGGGACAGGCAGCATCTCTGGAGAAAAAGGAAGGGTGATGTTTTGGGTCGGAACTATTAATATCTATCTTCATAAGTTCATAAGTGATTGGAGCAGAATTAGGCCATTCGGCCCAACAAGTCTACTCCGCCATTCAATCGTGGCTGATCTATCTTCTCCTTCTTAACTCCATTCGTAGTGTATGGGACGAGCTGCCAGAGGAAGTAGTTGAGGCTGGGACTATCCCAATGTTTAAAAAAACAGTTTGACAGGGATAGGACAGGTTTGCAGGGATATGGGCCAAACGCAGGCAGGTGGGACTAGTGTAGGTGGGACATGTTGGCGTGTCGTGTGTGGGCAGGTTGGGGGCTGAAGGGCCTGTTTCCACGCTGTATCACTCTGTGACTCTATGACACTAAGATGCTGCCTGACCCGCTGAGTTCCTCCAGCACTTTGTGCTTTACTCAAGTTTCCAGCGTCTGCAGTTCCTCATGTCTCTAAGCACTGAGTGCTTTTATTCAGATTCAGATTCAATTTATTGTCATTGCACTTTTCAGTACAACAAAATGGTTTAGCCTGCAGTCATACATAGTCATACACACTCAACACAGTTTTACATCCCCACAGTGAGTCCGCCAGGCACCTCCTCACTGTGATGGAAGGCAAAAGTCCCAAAGTCCATGTCTCTTCCCTCCTTGCTCTCCCTCTGCGCTGAGGCGATCCAGGCCTCCGATTGTTGTGACCAGGCGGGTGTGGGTGATGGCAAGTCCCAGCTTTGCCGCATCCGAGCTCCAGCGAGCGGGGCGGTGCAAACACCGCGGCCCGGTTGCAGTCGAAGCTGCCCGCCCTCACCCCCCTCAGTCCAGCGGACCGCAGATGTTGTTGCGGGGAGCTCCGGAAAAAACAGGTCACCAACCTGTGGACCTGCGAGCTCCCGACGCTGCGCCCACTTGGCCCATGGCGAGACCACTGGGCCCCTCTGCGGGGCCGAGCCTCCGAGTTCTCCGAAGTGTCCGGTCGGAGGGATAGTTTTAAAGGGAAAGATGAAGATGGAAGTCGGGTGTCGCAACCGCCACCACAGCCCCGGTCGGCCAGCCTCGCGTTTTTAAGTCCTGGCTCTGCCTCCGGAAGCCTCGAGGTCGGGGACCCTGTTGGTAGGCCGTCAGCTCTGCGATAGGCCTCAGCGCAGACGGAGACGGGGGGGGGATTCTGGACAGGGAAAGTAAGATGGAAGAAATAAGACGAATATACGTGGGGGGATATAATTTGTGATACGGCAGGAAAGGAGAGAAAGGCATCGCATGATCGCCCGAAGGAAGAGGGACCACCACAACAAAAAAACAAGTTTCACCCCCCCCAATTACCCCCCCCCCCCCCCCCAAACATTACCACAACTAAAATAAACCAAATAAACTGTAACAGCGGGACAATATAAAACAAAAAAAGAAAAGACAAACGGAAAACTGCAGGCGAGCCGTCACTTCCCTTAATGCTTATTTTCATTTTTGACCTATAAATGCTACAATCTGAAACTAGCGTTAGTTTCGTTCTGGAGAAACTAATTTAAAATTTATTACACGGCCACATTTTGATGTTATTTTACATAGAAGGCCTTTTGTACAAAAATGGTGAAATTCAGAGAGTCTTCATATCGTACTAGAGAACCTGGTTTCCATCATATACTTGTCGTGGAACACTTGCCTGTATTTTATCCCAATGAGTCATGTCTTAGTTGATCATAGATTTAGTTTAGTTTAGTCATAAGGTCATAAGGCCTCAAGGATAGTACAATTAGGCCATTCAGCCCATCATCTACTCTGCAATTCAATCATGGCTGATCTATCTCTCCCTCCTAACCCCATTCTCCTGCCTTCTCCCCATAACCTCTGACACCCGTACTAATCAAGTTTTGAGTTACTGCGCAGAAACAGTCCCTTCGGCCCTCCGAGTCCAGGCCGACCAGCGATCCCCGCACATTAACACTATTCTGCACACACTAGGGACAGTTTACAATTTTACCGAAGCTAATTAACCTACAAACCTGTACGTCGTTGGAGTGCGGGAGAAAACCGAAGATCTCGGGCAAAATACACGCAGGTTACGGGGAGAGCGTATTTAGAGTTGAAAACATACAGACAGCACCTGTAGTCAGGATGGAAGTCTGCCGCTGCGCCACCGTGCCTCCTCTTAATGCTTTTTCCCTGTAAAGCTGTAAAGCCCTGTCCCACGGTGCGAGTTCATTTCAAGAGCTCTCCCAAGTTAAAAAAAATCGTGGAAAGCACGGAGAATGAACATAGCGGGTACGTCGGAGTTCAGGGACCTCTCTTAGCGCTAACGGCAGATATTCGGGAAGACTCGCTAACGGCAGGTAAGCACGGGAAGACTCGTGAAGATTTTTCAACATGATGAAAAATGTCCACGAGAGCCCCGAGTACCGACGAGCGGCCATCACCGTAAATCTCCGAGTTGGAATCAGGGCAAACTCGGGAGAGCTCTTGGAATGAACTCGTACAGTGGGACAGGGGTTTAAATTTGCTAAATGACCAAGAAGGAACTGCAGATGCTGGAAAATCGAAGGTAGACAAAATTGCTGGAGAAACTCAGCGGGTGCGGCAGCATCTATGGAGCGAAGGAAATAGGCAACGTTTTAGGCCGAAACGGCCCGAAACGTTGCCTATTTCCTTACCTCCATAGATGCTGTCGCACCCATTTGCCAATGGACTTTTGGTCTGTGGTTCAGACCCTCCCATCCATCAATCACATTACTAGCTACGGCTTCAGATCAGGCTGCATTTGGAGAAGATTTCTCTCTTTCATTTTCTTTACTTCCGCAAATGTTATTAAGCATGGAAAAATAATCTTGTCAACACAGTGGCTTGTAGGAGAAATGGTGCAAGGTAAACTCCATTAGATAAACTTCATTATCAGATCTACAGTGCTGTCGCTGCATCCTCCATTTCATTATTTCTTGGGTTGCTGGCTTCAGCTCCAACCAGGATTCATCGAACGCGATCTTATTCTTCTTCTGCCAAATGCACTCTGATGAAAGAGTTGGAACAAGCTCAAAGGAAATCTAGATCTCATCAGCCGGCATCAGAAAAAGTTAGGGAGTAGCTAAGATAGACGTGAACAGCTGGAGTAACTCAGCAGGTCAGGCAGCATCTGTGGAGAACATGGATAGGTGACGTTTCACAGAGTGCTGGAGTAACTCAGCGGGTCAGGCAGCATCTGTGGAGAACATGGATAGGTGACGTTTCACAGAGTGCTGGAGTAACTCAGCGGGTTCAGGCTAGCATCTGTGGAGAAACATGGATAGGTGACGTTTCACAGAGTGCTGGAGTAACTCAGCGGGTCAGGCAGCATCTGTGGAGAACATGGATAGGTGACGTTTCACAGAGTGCTGGAGTAACTCAGCGGGTCAGGCAGCATCTGTGGAAAATGTGGATATGTGATGTTTCAGGTCGAGACCCTTCTTCAGACTGAGAGTCAGGGATAATAGCTAAGTTGATTCAAAGGTTGTCCTTTGATTGGGACTGTCCTGAATTTTGCTTCTGTAGAACCTGGAACATGAGTGCACAAGAACAGGACCTTCAGCCCCTCGGCCCAACATGAAGCCAGATTAAACTATACCCCTCCAAATCCATGTGGCTGTCTAAAAGCCCCTTAAATGCCACATTCGTATCGTGGTGGAGTTATATGATAGTGGGGTTTAACAGGCTTTTCAGGGAATGGAGGGATATGGATCACGTGCAGGCAGAGGAGATTATCGTGGCATGATGTTAGGCAAGGGTCGGCAACCTACGGCCCCCGGGCCGTTTTTCCCACGTAATCATCCGGCCCGCCGAACGCGGCCGAGCTCTGCCTGTAACGCACCCTGCGCAAAGCCGCCGGCACGGCCACGCACCTTCTGTGAACACGTTTAATAAAGAACTGAAGATGCTGGAAATATCGAAGGTTAGACAAAAATGTTGGAGAAACTCAGCAGGTGAGACATGCGAGGATTGCACGAGGCTGCCTCACCCCGCTGAGTTTCTCCAGCATTTTTGTCTACCTTCTGTGAACACGTGAATTGACGCCTGCCATCCGGGGCGGGATGGGGGCGGGATCCATGTGTACACGTGATAGATGTGGCCCGCCATCCGCTCACAGACGTGCGTCCCGGCCCCTATGCAGAACAAGGTTGCCCACCCCTGATGTTAGGCATGGAGATTGCGGGCCGAAGGGCCTTTTCCTGTGCTGTGCTGTGCTATGTTCTATGCCTTACATAACATGCACTGTTCTATTGTTACGAACTTTTACAAAGTTCATTGTTATCGGGATTGAACTGAAAAACAGCAAACTCCTGCTGAGACACATATGGAGTCTGAGAAAGACCACACACAGCCTTGGCCCACAGTCTGAAATGGAAACTGAAGAACTGGACCAGATGTAGCTTCAGGTTTATCAGGATTATAGCAGAGTTATGAAGCTGTACATGTTCTAACACGGGTTAAAGAGTGGGCTGGCAAACTTGTTCCCTGGATATTGAAAGGCTGAATATGATATGAATAAGATTATGGCAAGGTTCTTTGGGAGTCCAAATCAACAGGTTTAAGTTCATTATTGTCATGTGGACCGAGCGTAAAAATGTAACCAAGAGTGTTTCATTCTCACTTTCAAGAGAGAGCTGGATAGGGCTCTTAAAGAGAGCGGAGTCAGGGGATATGGGGAGAAGGCAGGAACGGGGTACTGATTGGGGATGATCAGCCATGATCACATTGAATGGCGGTGCTGGCTCGAATGGCCTACTCCTACACCTATTGTCTATTGTCTCTTGTAGTGAAAACAGGGACTCTTATTGCAGCAGAATAGCAGGTCTGTACAGTAAGTGGATGAGGCAAATGTGGAATCAGAACAATGAGAGGCTTGAGGTTGCCAGTTAGTGGCCGGGGGGGGGGGGGGGGGGGGGGCTTTCTGGAGCGCTAGTATGGGACTGGTTTTCAGAGGGCTAGTGTAGACATTGTGGGCCGAATGGACTCAATCCTGTTGTGCTGGAATTTCACTCACTCACGGCTGATGGGCTGGCAGTTGACTCATGGCTATTCCTTGAAATTCCATTTCAAGCAGGGTGCAAGGCCACCAAATTCAAGTGCAGTTTCATACCATTTTAAGCAGGGTGCAAGGCCAATAAAGTGTTTGTGTTTGTGTTGTGTCAGCGAGTCTCGTGACCTCTCCCTCCCCCATCTTGCAGGGACTGAGCCAAGCCCACACTTCTGGGTTTTATAGTCCCTCCCCCCTCGCACAAGAAGGGGCATGGCCTTCATGGCGTGATTGACAGGAGAGAGAATCTAAACATTTGTTAAACACTAATAACTTTTTTATTTTTCATTGATGGGAAAAATCCTCAGCACCTGATGAGTGAAGGGGGACTCTGAGTAAGATGGCCAAAAGCACAGCCGTACGTGGTAGCGTTTTTTCTAAAATCAATATAAAGCACAAATAGGAAGTGGTCAAGATTAGACTTTTAATGATATAGAAGGCAAGGCAAGGGCAACTTTAATTAACTTTACTTTAGGCAAGGCAACTTTAACTAGGCAAGGCAACTTTAAATAGGCAAGGCAACTTTAACAAGGCAAGGCAACATTTCCAAACCAAAGGCAACACAGCTTTAGCATTTCCAAACTATATTTTCAAACCACATTAAGGGCACTGACAGGTCAGTAAAACCACTCACAGTTTAGTAGACATGTGTTCAGTGTTATTCACAGCTCAGACTGAGAGACGTGACCCTCTCGCTCCCCCGTCTTGCAGAGACTGAGGCACTCAACACTTCCGGGTTTTATAGTCCCTCCGGAAGGGGCGTGGCCTTCAGGAGAGAGAATCTCAACATTGTTTTAAACACTAATAACTTTTTTATTTTTATTCGATGGGAAAAATCCTCTTGTCCTCCACAGCGGAGGGGGACTCTGAGTAAGAAGGCCAAAAATCACAGCCGTAAGTGGCAGCGTTTTTTCTAAAATCAATATACAGAACAACAGGAAGTGGTCAAGATCAGACTTTTAGTAATATAAATATATATATATACACACATACACACACGTATGTATGTATGTGTGTGTGTGTATATGTTAGTTATTGGTATATATGTGCGTGTGTGTGTGTGTGTGTGTGTTGTATGTGTATATATTGTATATATATGTAAGATAGACACAAAAAGCTGGAGTAACTAATCAAGAAATGTAATGTAATGTATACATATGTATATACATTCCATTTCTTGATTAGTACGGGTGTCAAAGGTTATGGGGAGAAGGCAGGAGAATGGGGTTAGGAGGGAGAGATAGATCAACCATGATTGAATGGTGGAGTAGACTTAATGGGGTGAATGGCCTAATTCTGCTCCTTGAACTTACGAACTATACATATATATATATATATATATATATATATATATATATATATATATATATATATATATATATATACGCACACACATATATATACTGTATCTGTGTGTATATATATGGGGTGAATATATTGGTTGGAATGTAAAACCCATCTCCATATGATTCATGAGTCTGGAGTGTTTAATTGTTATATGAGCCAATAACCGAACAATGAAATTCCTACATGTAGCAGAGTCAGAGGTCTACATGACAAGTAGTTGGGTGAGAAGGAACTGCAGATGCTGGTTTAAGCCAAACATAGTAAAAAAAAAAGCTGGAGTAACTCAGCGGGAAGGCAGAGCATCTCTGGAGTGAAGGAAGATGGGTGGACATTTGGGTCGAGAATGTGTGCTGTTTTGGACATTCCGCTATTGAGTGGAGTGCAGTGTAGGTATTCAGGTTAATTTCCTGGGTATGGTGGGCCTTTCTCCCCATGTCCCTGACTTACTATCTTTAAGATGCCCTATCTAGGTGGATTTTTGAAGGAGATAGATATATTTTTGATCCTTACGGGTGTCAAGGTTTATGGGGAGCAAGGTAGGCAAAAATGGGGTTAGGACGGAGAGGGATAGATCAGCCGATGGACTGAATGACGGGTAGACTTGTGGCGACCGGGAAGGAACTGCATGCAATACTCCAAATGCGGTCTAACCAAGTCCTGATAAACACACAAAAAGTCTGCTTAATGCACCACCGGGAATGATACGAGGAGGGACTAGAGAGAAGCACACTGGAGATTTGCAAGGTTTAACAATGCTGGAGAATTTTAGTTATGAGTATAGATTGTCATCTTCTTTCTTCGTCTCTGGCCAAAGGAAACAATTATTTGTAATTGAAGATTATGAACATCTGAGAGATGGTCCAATAAGGAAATGAACAATTTCTTTAAACAGGACTAGCAAACGGATGTTCGGATTTAAAGACTTTCTGAAAGGTGAGAGGGGTCAAGAAAAAAATTTCTGTAGCCCAAGGTTGTACTGGGGTCTTTAATTAAACTGCCGAAATGGTTAGTGAAGGGTGTAAGTTTTCATCCGTTTTTAAAATGTTCTGGATGCCAGAGTAGGACAATAGGTGCAGGAATAGGTATCTCGGCCCTCAATCCGAGCACCGCCATTCAATGTGATTCATGGTGATCGTCCCCAATCAGTACCCCATTTGCCTTCTCCCATATTCCCTGACTCCGCTATCTTTAAGAGCCCTATCTAGCTCTCTATTTAAAGTTATACAGAGGAACGGCCTCCCACACCGACCCTCTGCCGAGGCGAAGGAAATTCCACAGATCATAACTTTCTGAGTGAAAAAGTGTTTCCTCATCTTCCTCTCTATTGACTTGCCCATATTCTTAAAACTGTGCCCTTGGTTCTTAGATTACCAACATCGGGAACATATTTCTGCCTCTAGCGTGTCCAAACCCTTATGTTTCAATAAGATCTCTCTCATCCATGTTAAACTCCCGAGTGTACAAGCCCAGCAGTCCATTTTCTCAGCCATATGACACTCCCACCACTCCCGGGAATTAACCTTGTGAACTACGCTGCACTAACTAATATCAATAATGTCCTTCCTCATTTGGGGACCAAAATGCACACAATTTAATTTTTTCTGGTGTCGGTCTCACTCGGCGTCATGTACACTGCAGAAGGAACTCTTTCTTCTATACTCAACTCCCCTCCTTGTCATGAAAGCCAACTTGCCATTTGCTGTCTTCACTGCATGCTGTCCCTTGCATGCTTACTTTCATAACCATACAGATGCTGCCTCTCCCGTGGAGTTACTCCAGGCATTTTTATTTTTTTTAACAGACTGGCTGATCTAGGTCATGCCAAAGAAAGGCCAGTGTTTGATGAGTACCAAACGTAATGGGTTTCAAACTCTTGGAGAAAGTCCGACTTAAACTCAGATATTCAAGGCTGTGACAGTCAGGATACAGATGATTACAGCTGAAAGTGGAGCGTTTTCTGGGCACAAAATCTGGGGTATGTAGTAACAATGTTTTGTGCAGAGATTTATTCGCCTTTTTGCCCCGCCTAGTATAAGGATTGTTCTCCCCTGTGCCTATAGCCCACGCGTGGCTCAACTGACACAGTAAGTTTGTGAACGGAAGGTGATGTGTAGACAAAGAGATTTTTCAAGAGCAATTAGGTGAGTTTGAATCAATAAGCAAGAGCACGGGACGTGGCGAACATTGAAGACAGTCACCATAATGCTGGTGTAACGCGGGGGACAGGGGGGCATCTCTGGATAGAAGGGGAATGTAATTGGTGGCGTTTGCAGGTCGAGACAGGCTTCAGATGAGCACATTGTTTAGTTTTAGAGGTACAGCATTGGAAAACAGGCCCTTCAGCACACCGATTCCACGCCACGAACCGTTCACTCTAGTTCTATTCTTATCCCACTTTCTCCTCCAATTCCCTACACAATTGGGCCATTTTTACAGCAGGGAAAGATAACCCTCACAAACCCGACGCCTTTGGACAGTTCCCTAGCTATTGGGTGGTGGGGTGAACTCTGGAACTACTCTCTTACTCTGGAGAGCTGAGCACTTATTTAATATGTTCTTGTAGTTGTAGGAGTTGAATAGGGCCATTCGGCCCATCAAGCTCTAACTCCGCATTCAATCACGGCTGTTCTATCTCTCCTCTGCAACTCCTTTCTCCTGCCTTCTCCGTATAACCACTGACACCGTTCTAATCATGAATTCATCCTATATAATGAAGGACTGCAGATGCTGGTTTACACAAAGATAGACACAATATGCTGTGAGTAACTGGCAACACCACTATAAGTGAAGGAATTAAGGATGAAAGGGAGAAACACTACAAACAGACTTAGTAAATAACTCTTTTTGAATCAAAGTCCTTTATAATTTTAATCCTATAACTAACACGAAACTTTACGGAATGAATATAACAATAGCATCAAATTTAATTCCATTTTATGACAATGTCGACTGCTTAGTATTTAACTAAAAAACATGGTTATCTCCGAAATCTTCAACTATCAAGGGGCAATAGAATAGGGAGGCTCATTATCACCCTGCTATTTGGCTTGTAAAGAAACCTTAGCTGAAATCTTAAGATACTCTCGTCCGAATATCCATGGTTATCAATACAAAATACTCAAATATTAAATATATAATTATACGCAGATGATGAACTATTGTATATTATCAAAATCGGCAAAAAGAATCAGTTTACCAACTATATTAAAATCTAATAGACGGAATTCGGAATCCGGTTCAGGGAAATAGAATAAAATTGGAAATAAAGTGAAATATATTGACGATTAAAGCCTCAAGACTCGCACACCTTTGAAAATTCCTTTTTATTTTAAAATTGCATAAGAAAAAATTAAATACTGAGAATCTAAATTACCAGAAATATAATCTTTATTCCAATGAAATTAAATGCAAA
>CM069144.1:3083675-3148675 GCA_035221665.1 Okamejei kenojei
TTTCTATAGCATACACTTGTCAAGATATAATGGTGATATGTTATGTTCTCGGAGAGAAAATGAAACGCATGACATTTAAATTGTGTACATACATAAATACAATGTCGTCAACAGGACGGATATGTTAGGTATTTACAAGGCATACATATATAATTAGGTGATGTGGTAAAAGAGAGGGAGAAGGGTATATAGAGTGTAAAAGAGAATACTGCCACCCCCTAGAGTTGTGCACCTGCCGTACTGCATAGAAAAGGAACCCTCGCCCAGACGAGTCCATGCTGAGCACCTGGCTAATCCCAAATGTGCTCACATTTTGGCCCAAAAAAGCTTCTCTAAACCCTTCCTATCCATATCTATCATCATCATCGGCGGTCTCACAAAACGAGTATGACTGTCCCTCTCATGGAGGGACGCCTGTTTACTGTGGGGAGACTGGTGCATTACAGACATCCACCCCACGGTCCTTGACGACGGGTCAGCTCCAGTGCATTGAGGTCCAAGACGACCGAGACCCATTTCTGTCCTGCCGCACCTTCATTTCTCTCCCTTCCCCGCCGTTGTGACCTCCACTATGGAGCACCGAGGAGCGTCCTCCGCCTGTATCCACCGTGCTAGTGGATCTTGTTGGATCGCTCTTTGTCCAGAGACCTCCCCCTCGACCTCACCGCCATGGGTGGCCCTACCAGGAGCTACTCCAGACCGGCATCGCTCTCAGGATCTCAGGTCCACACGAGCTTCTCCACCCCTACGACAAGTGAACACTCCACGGAGAAGCCCTATCCATAGACATCCCAAACGCCATTTAATTTGGATTAGGAGTTGTAGTGGGGAGCTTGTTATGGTGGAGGGAGTGATGGTGGGAGGCGGGTGGGCGAGCTGTTTCTTTGTGTCATTGGTGCCGTGGGCTATGGGGCGGTTTCATCCAGTTACGGGCTATCAAGCTGAGTGAAAAAGCTGCTCCCTCAGGTCCTCTCGACAACCCCTCTTCTGCACCCTACCTGGTCCCATCTGCCGCAGTGCAGACTGATTTCCAGACTACGCTTATCAAAGGTGGAAGTCAAAATCACTCACGTCTATGTTCAAAGTCTTTCAGTATACGCTGAATGAGAACGAAACTGTACTCGAATGGCGTTAGCAGGTCAGGCAGCATTTATGGAGAAAGGAATGGGAACTATCTTTCGGGGGGGTCGGTCTGGAAGAAGGTCTCGACCCGAAACGTCACCCTTCCTTCTCTCCAGAGATGCATGCCTGGTCCCGCAGAGTCCCACTCCAGCATTTTGTGTCTATCTTCGATGTAAACCAGCACTGCAGTTCCTTCCTGCACATAATCTAGTGGATCTATCTGGGGTCAGGTTGCGGCAAATGTTTGGTTATTTATCATTCTTTCCTGGTTTTCCTGCTATCTATAATCAGCATCCTCGATGTCAAATATCCATAGATCATCTTGCACAGAGCGAGCTTGGATTGTGATGGAGTAGCTATCTTGACACGATCTTTCAAGTCTGCCTTCAGGAATGGATGTGATATTAATTTTATGCTGTGTGCGCTGTGTCCCTTTAGGGCCTGTCCCTCTTACGTGGATTTTTTTCGCCGACTTGGCCGTACAGGCTTCACCCCTCGACATGTCGCCTGTATGGCCGTGAGTATCCTGTGGCTGGTGTGCTGGATGCGGGGGGGCCGCTGGCATTTTCAACATGTTGAACAATTTTCAGAGCGAGCCTGCCGCGACTACGACGGGTTGCCGGCAGTCGCGTAAGTGGGACAGGTCCACTCACTGCCCCCCAATTGCCGTCATGTCACAGATTCAACTATAGTGATTTGTACAATAGGTACTAAAATTTAATAGTAAGCGGAAATTCCATTCCTCCTAGTTCTTGCAGAGATAAAGGCAAGCGATAAAAGAATGCTTTTTGTGTAGGAAAGGAACTGCCGATGCTGGTTTATACTGAGGAAAGAACCAAAGTGCTGGAGTAACTCCACGGACAGGCAAGCATTTGGGTAGGGAGAGAAAGGAAGGGTGAAGTTTTGGGTCGGAACTATTAATATCTATCTTCATAATTCATAAGTGAATTGAGCAGAATTAGGGCCATTTCGGTCCCAACCATCTATCCCCATTCCAATCGTGGGCTGAGCAAGTCTTCTCCTTCTTAACTCCAATCGGAGTGATGGACGGAGCTGCCAAGGAAGTAGTTGAGGCTGGGACAACCCAATTTTAAAAAAATACGAGTTTGACAGGGAGTAGGACAGGTTTGCAGGAATGGCCAAACGCAGGCAGGTGGACAGTGTAAAGTGGGACATGTTGGCCGTGTGGGCAAGTTGGGGTCTGAAGTCCGTTTCCCCACGGCTGTATCACACTGTGACTCTAATGACAACTATGATGGTGCCTGACCCGCTGAGTTCCTCCAGCACTTTGTCTTTACTCCCCCCCAAGTTCCAGCGTTTGCAGTTCCTCATGTCTCTAAGCCACTGTAGTGCTTTTATTCAGATTCAGATTCAAGAGAGAGATTGTCATTGCACTTTTCAGTACAAACAAAATGGTTTAGCCTGAAGTCGTCATACATAGTCAATTACACATCACACAGCAGTTTCAACCACCATCCCCACAAGGTGAGGTCCGCCCAGGCACCTCCTCACTGTGATGGAAGGCAAAAAAAGTCGCCAAAGGTCCATGTCTCTTCCTCCTTGCTCTCCCTCTGCGCTGAGGGATCCAGGCCTCGATGTTGTGGACCCAGGCAGGTGATGGCAAGTCCAATCGCCGCATCCAGCTCCGCCCCGCATATCGAGATCTCCGGCGCGTTGGAGCGGTGCAAACACCGCGGCCCGGTGCAGTCGAAGCTGCGCCTCCAGTCCAGCGGACGCAGATGTTGTTGCGGGGGAGCTCCGGAAAAAACAGGTCTCTATAACCAACCTGTGACCGCGAGCTCCCGACGCTGCCGTCCGCTGGCCGAGAACCACTGGCCCGGCATGGCCAAGACCCACTGGGCCCGCGGCCGAGCCTCCGAGTACTCCGAAGTCCGGTGGAAGTCGGGTCGCAAGCCACACACAGCCCCGTCGGCCAGCTCGCGTTGGTAAGTCCTGCTCTGCACTCGGTGCCTCGAGGGTCGGTCCCAATGTTTGTTGGAGGCCGTCAGCTCCAGCGATATGGCGGCCTCAGAGCGCAGACGGAGACGGGGGATACGGAGGCAATAAAGGTGGTCGCACTCGCCCGGAACGGAAGAGTCAAAAAAACAAGTTTCACCCCCCCCCCCCCCCCCAAACATACACAACAAAAATAAACCAAATAAACTGTAAACAGCGGGACAATATAAAACAAAAAAAGAAAAGACAAACGGAAAACTGTAGGCGAGCCGTCACTTCCCTTAATGCTTATTTTCATTTTTGACCTATAAATGCTACAATCTGAAACTAACGTTAGTTTCGTTCTGGAGAAACTAATTTAAAATTTATTACGCGGCCACATTTTGATGTTATTTTACATAGAAGGCCTTTTGTACAAAAATGGTGAAATTCAGAGTCTTCATATCGTACTAGAGAACCTGGTTTCCATCATATACTTGTCGTGGAACACTTGCCTGTATTTTATCCCAATGAGTCATGTCTTAGTTGATCATAGATTTAGTTTAGTTTAGTCATAAGGTCATAAGGCCTCAAGGATAGTACAATTAGGCCATTCAGCCCATCATCTACTCTGCCATTCAATCATGGCTGATCTATCTCTCCCTCCTAACCCCATTCTCCTGCCTTCTCCCCATAACCTCTGACACCCGTACTAATCAAGTTTTGAGTTACTGCGCGGAAACAGTCCCTTCGGCCCTCCGAGTCCAGGCCGACCAGCGATCCCCGCACATTAACACTATTCTGCACACACTAGGGACAGTTTACAATTTTACCGAAGCTAATTAACCTACAAACCTGTACGTCGTTGGAGTGCGGGAGAAAACCGAAGATCTCGGGCAAAATACACGCAGGTCACGGGGAGAGCGTAGAAACTCCGTACAGACAGCACCTGTAGTCAGGATGGAACTCTGCCGCTGCGCCACCGTGCCTCCTCTTAATGCTTTTTCCCTGTAAAGCTGTAAAGCCCTGTCCCACGGTGCGAGTTCATTTCAAGAGCTCTCCCAAGTTAAAAGAAATCATGGAAAGCACGGAGAATGAACATAGCGGGTACGTCGGAGCTCGGGGACCTCTCTTAGCGCTAACGGCAGATATTCGGGAAGACTCGCTAACGGCAGGTAAGCACGGGAAGACTCGTGAAGATTTTTCAACATGATGAAAAATGTCCACGAGAGCCCCGAGTACCGACGAGCGGCCATTACCGTAAATCTCCGAGTTGGAATCAGGGCAAACTCGGGAGAGCTCTTGGAATGAACTCGTTACAGTGGGACAGGGGTTTAATTTGCTAAATGACCAAGAAGGAACTGCAGATGCTGGGAAAATCGAAGGTAGACAAAATTGCTGGAGAAAAAGTAGTTAGAGCGGGTGCGGCAGCATCTATGGAGCGAAGGAAATAGGCAACGTTTTTAGGGCCTGAAACGGCCCGAAACGTTGCCTATTTCCTTCCCTCCATAATGCTGTCGCACCCATTTGCCAATGGACTTTTGGTCTGTGGTTCAGACCCTCCCATCCATCAATCACATTACTAGCTACGGCTTCAGATCAGGCTGCATTTGGAGAAGATTTCTCTCTTTCATTTTCTTTACTTCCGCAAATGTTATTAAGCATGGAAAAATAATCTTGTCAACACAGTGGCTTGTAGGAGAAATGGTGCAAGGTAAACTCCATTAGATAAACTTCATTATCAGATCTACAGTGCTGTCGCTGCATCCTCCATTTCATTATTTCTGGTTGCTGGCTTCAGCTCCAACCAGGATTCATCGAACGCGATCTTATTCTTCTTCTGCCAAATGCACTCTGATGAAAGAGTTGGAACAAGCTCAAGGAAATCTAGTTTCATCAGCCGGGCATCAGAAAAAGTTAGGGAGTAGCTAAGATAGACGTGAACATCTCAGCAGGTCAGGCTAGGCAGCCTCTGTGGAACAGTAACTCAGAGTGTGAGCGGGTCAGCAGCATCTGTGGAGAACATGGATAGGTGACGTTTCACAGAGTGCTGGAGTAACCTTCTTCAGACTGTCAGGCAGCAGTGGAGATAATAGGTGATTCAAACAGGTTGTCCTTTGATTGGTTAGTAACTGTCCTGAAATTTTGCTTCTGTGGGGAAAACCTGGAAGGGTACCAGAGTCACAAAACAGGCCCTCAGCGGCCCCTCGGCCCAACATGTGGTCTGAAAAGAATGGTGACCCGAAATGTGCCTATCGAGACCTTCTTCAGATGCTGCTACCCGCTGAGTGATTCTCCAGCTTTGATTGACTGTCCTCGATTTTGCTTCTCCACATCTGTAGGCCTTCAGCCTTCTTTCAAAAAAAAATGAAATGCGCCAGATTAAACTATATCCCTCCAAAAACTCCATGTGGCTGTCTAAAAGCCCTTAAATGCCACATTCGAGATCGTGGTGGAGTTATATGTAGTGGGGTTTACATAGGCTTTTCGCAGGGAATGGAGGGATATGGATCACGTGCAGGCAGAGGAGATTATCGTGGCATGATGATAGGCAAAGGTCAGGCAAAACCTAACCTACGGCCCCCGGGCCGTTTTTCCCACGTAATCATCCGGCCCGCCGAGTGCGCGGGGGGGGGGGGCCGAGCTCTGCCTGTAACGCACCCTGCGCAAAGCCGCCGGCACGGCCACGCACCTTCTGTGAACACGTTTAATAAAGAACTGAAGATGCTGGAAATATCGAAGGTTTAGACAAAAAGGCTGGAGAAACTCAGCAGGTGGGACAATTGCGAGGATTGAAACGAGGCTGCCTCACCGCTGAGTTTCTCCAGCGTTTTTGTCCTAACTTCTTGTGAACACGTGATTTGACGCCTGACCATTCGGGGGGGCGGTATGGGGGCGGGATCCATGTGTACACGTGATAGATGTGGCCCGCCATCCGCTCACAGACGTGCGTCCCGGCCCCTATGCAGAACAAGGTTGCCCACCCCTGATGTTAGGCATGGAGATATTGCGGGCCGAAGGGCCTTTTCCTGTGCTTGTGCTGTGCTATGTTCTATGCCATTACATAAACACTGTTCTATGTTACGAACTTTTACAAAGTTCATTGTTATCGGGATTGAACTGAAAAACAGCAAACTCCTGCTGAGACACATATGGAGTCTGAGAAAGACCACACACAGCCTTGGCCCACAGTCTGAAATGGAAACTGAAGAACTGGACCAGATGTAGCTTCAGGTTTATCAGGATTATAGCAGAGTTATGAAGCTGTACATGTTCTAACACGAGTTGAAGAGTGGGCTGGCAAACTTGTTCCCTGGATATTGAAAGGCTGAATATGATATGAATAAGATTATGGCAAGGTTCTTTGGGAGTCCAAATCAACAGGTTTACGTTTATTATTGTCATGTGGACCGAGCGTAAAAATGTAACCAAGAGTGTTTCATTCTCACTTTCAAGAGAGAGCTAGATAGGGCTCCTAAAGAGAGCGGAGTCAGGGGATATGGAGAGAAGGCAGGAACGGGGTACTGATTGGGGATGATCAGCCATGATCACATTGAATGGCGGTGCTGGCTCGAATGGCCCAATGGCCTACTCCTACACCTATTGTCTATTGTCTCGTAGTGAAAACAGGAACTCTTATTGCAGCAGAATAGCAGGTCTGTACAGTAAGTGGATGAGGCAAATGTGGAATCAGAACAATGAGAGGCTGAGGTTGCCAGTAGTGCCGGGGGGGGGGGGGGGGGGCTTTCTGGAGCGCTAGTATGGGACTGGTTTTCAGAGGGCTAGTGTAGACATTGTGGGCCGAATGGACTCAATCCTGTTGTGCTGGAATTTCACTCACTCACGGCTGATGGGCTGGCAGTTGACTCATGGCTATTCCTTGAAATTCCATTTCAAGCAGGGTGCAAGGCCACTAAATTCAAGTGCAGTTTCATACCATTTTTAAGCAGGTTGCTAAGGCCACCAAAAAGACAGCTAGTCATGACCTCTCCCTCCCCCATCTTGCAGGGACTGAGCCAAGCCCACACTTCTGGGTTTTATAGTCCCTCCCCCCTCGCACAAGAAGGGCAATGGCCTTCTGGTGTGATTGACAGGCGGTTGTCGGAGAGAACTAAACATTTTTAAACACTAATAACTTTTTTATTTTTCATTGCAATGGGAAAAATCCTCAGCATCTGATGAGTGGGGGACTCTGAGTAAGATGGCCAAAAGCATCCAGCCGTACGTGGTAGCGTTTTTTCTAAAATCAATATAAAGCGCACAAATGGAAGTGGTCAAGATTAGACTTTTAATGACATAGAAGGCAAGGCAACTTTAATTAGGCAAGGCAACTTTAGGCCAAGGAAACTAGGCAAGGCCCCCCCCCCCCCCTCAAAAACACTTTAAATAGGCAAGGCAACTTAACAAGGCAACAATATTTAACCGAAGGCAACACAAGGCAATTTCCAAACCAAAGGCAAGCATTGATTTTCCAAACAAAGGCAACACAGCTTTAGCATTTCCAAACTATATTTTCAAACAACATTAAGGGCACTGACAAAAAAGGTCCAGTAAAACCACTCACTAGTTTAGTAGACATGTGTTCAGTGTTATTTCACGCTCAGACTGAGAGACGTGACCCTCTCGCTCCCCCCTTCTTGCAGAGACTGACTGAGGCACTCAAACACTTCCGGGTTGTTATAGTCCCTCCCGGAAGGGGCGTGGCCTTCAGGAGAGAGAATCTCAACATTTTTTTAAACACTAATAACTTTTTTATTTTTAATCAATGGGAAAAATCCTCTTGGCCTCCACAGGCGGAGAAGGGGACTGTCTGGCCAAAAATCAAGCTGGCATCTAAAATCAATATAACTATACATATAAATATATATATGCACACACATCCACACAGTATATATATGTGTGTGTGTGTATCTGTGTGTGTGTGTATATATTGTATATATATGTATACACATCCATTATAAAATGATATGCGGGAGAAGGCACCATGAAAAAACAAACAGGAATTCAGGGCACACAACTTATTATACTGTATTTGTGTGTGGGGGAATATTTGGAATGTAAAAACCCATCTCCAAATGATTCATGAGTCTGGAGTGTTTTAATTGTTATATGAGCCAATAAGCCGAACGCTCTCTCAATGAAATTCCTACCATGTCTAGCAGAGTCCAGAGGTCCTAATGCAAGTAGTTGGGTGAGAAGGAAACTGCAGATGCTGGTTTATCTCAGCCCAAAACTTAGTAAAAAAAAAAAGCTGGAGTAACTCAGCGGGACAGGCAGCATCTCTGGAGAGAAGGAATGGGTGACATTTTGGGTCGAGATTCGTGTGCAGTTTTGGTCCCCTAATTTGAAGAAGGACATTCCTGCTATTGAGTGAGTGCAGTGTAGGTTTACAAGGTTAATTCCTGGGATGGTGGGCCTTCTCCCCATGTCCCCTGACTCCACTATCTTTAAGAGCCCTATCTAGGATGGATATTTTGAAGGAGGAGATAGATATATTTTTGATCATTACGGGTGTCAAGGTTTATGGGGAGAAGGTAGGAAAATGGGGTTAGGACGGAGAGATAGATCAGTCGATGACTGAATGACGGAGTAGACTTGATGGCGACCGGAACTACATGCAATACTCCAAATGCGGTCTAACCAAAGTCCTATAAACCACAAAAATCTGCTTAATACACCACGGGAATGATACGAGAGGACTAGAGAGAGCACACTGGAGATTTGCAAGGGTTTAACAATGCTGGAGAATTTTAGTTATGAGTATAGATTGTCATCTTCATTTCTTCGTCTCTGGGCCAAAGGAAACAATATTTGTAATTGAAGATTATGAACATCTGAGAGATGGCATAAAGGAATGAACAATTTCTTTAAACAGAGACTAGCAACGGATGTTCGGATTAAAGACTTTACTGAAAGGTTGAGAAGAGGGTTCAGAAAAAAATATCTGTAGCCCAAGGTTACTGGGGTCTGTAATTAACTGCCGAAATGGTTGGTGAAGGTGTAAGTTCTCATCCATTTAAAATGTTCTTGGATGCAGAAGATAGACAATAGGTGCAGGAATAGGTCATTCGGCCCTTCAATCCAGCACCGCCATTCAATGTTATCATGGCTGATCATCCCCAATCAGTACCCCATTCCTGCCTTCTCCCCATATCCCCTGACTCCGCTATCTTTAAGAGCCCTATCTAGCTCTCTCTTTAAAGTATCCAGAGAACCGGCCTCCACCGCCCTCTGAGGCGGAGAATTCCACAGACTCATAACTCTCTGAGTGAAAAAGTGTTTCCTCATCTCCTCTCTAAATGACTTGCCCATATTCTTAAACTGTGGCCCTTGGTTCTAGATTCCCCCAACATCGGGAACATATTTCCTGCCTCTAGCGTGTCCAAACCCTTATGTTTCAATAAGATCTCCTCTCATCCTTGTAAACTCCAGAGTGTACAAGCCCAGCAGCTCCATTTTCTCAGCATATGACACTCCCGCCATCCCGGGAATTAACCTTGTGAACCTATGCTGCACTAACTCAATATCAAAAATGTCCTTCCTCCAATTTGGGGACCAAAACTGCACACAATATTCAGGTGTGGTCTCACTCGGGTCCTGTACAACTGCAGAAGGACCTCTTTGCTTCTATACTCAACTCCTCTTGTCATGAAAGCCAACATGCCATTTGCTTTCTTCACTGCCTGCTGTACCTGCATGCTTACTTTCATAACCATAAGATGCTGCCTCTCCCGGCGAGTTACTCCAGCATTTTTATTTTTTTTAACGGACTGACTGGCCTGATCTGGTCATGCAAAGCAAAGGCCAGTGTTGAATGAGTACCAAACTTAATGGGTTTCAACTCCTGGAGGACTCCGAGTTAAACTCAGATATCTCAGGCTGTGACAGTCAGGATCAACTGATTACAGCTGAAAGTGAAGAGTTTCTGGCACAAACTCCTGGGGATTGAGTAACGATGTTTTTGTGCAGAGATTTATTCGCCTTTTTGCCCGCCTGTAAAAGGATTGTTCTCCCCTGCTGCCTATAGCCCACCGCGAGGCTCCCACATGACACAGTAAGTGTGAACGGGAATGGTGATGTGTAGACAAAGAGATTTTCAAGAGCAAATAGGTGAGTTGAATCAATAAGCAAGAGCACGGGACATGGTGCACATTGAAGACAGACACCAAATGCTGGAGTAACGCGGCGGGACAGGGGGCATCTCTGGATAGAAGGAATGAATGGGTGGCGTTTCAGGTCGAGACCCGGCTTCAGACTGAGCACATTAGTTTAGTTTAGAGGTACAGCATGGAAACAGGCCCTTCAGCCCACCGATTCCACGCCGACCCATTCACTCTTTAGTTCTATCTATCCCACCTAATTTTCCTCCACGCCCTAACACAATTGGGCCAATTTACAGTGGGAAGATACCTACAAACCCCGCACGCCTTTGGGGACAGTAACCCTAGCGTAATGGGTGGTGGGGTGAACTCTGGAACTTCTGCTACTCTGGAGACTGAGTCCACTAATTTAATAATTCATTAGTTGTAGAGTAGAATTATGCCATTCGGGCCGTTACTCCGCCATCAATCAACGGTGCTGATCTCTTCTCCCTCTCAAATTCTCCTCCTTCTCCCATAACATGACACCCCGTACTAATCATAAGGAAACTATTATATATGAAGGAAGGAAAAGAAGGTTTAACACCACAAAGATAGAAAATCTAAGTAACAGGAAAACACCACTAAAGAGAAGGAATGAGCGGTGAATGGAGAAACCAATACAAACAGACTTGTAAATAAACTTTATGAATCAAAGACTTTTATAATGATAATCCTATATAACACACCCGAAAAAACGATGAATTAATGATAGCAAAGCAATTCAAATCGGTTAATTGCGAATTTGTTAAGGTATAATGTAATAATGATTTACACCACCCCCGGAGGGAAATGGGGGGGATATTTTACTTTCGTTAATGAATGTCCAGCTTTTAGGACAATGAGCTAAATATAATAACATAGATTATTAACATATTAGGAAACTAGCCTATATAATATATTAGGTCCCATTTATGCTTGAGTGGGGGGGGGAGAAGATTCAGACACTTGGCAAACAGCCAGGAGTGTGATTCTGGTTAACCCCTTCCAACCAGCAGCTTACTATTACAAGAGACCGGGATCTGAATGTGAAGTAAACGTAA
Source organism: Okamejei kenojei (assembly GCA_035221665.1). NCBI lineage: Eukaryota > Metazoa > Chordata > Chondrichthyes > Rajiformes > Rajidae > Okamejei > Okamejei kenojei. Next base: position 3,094,915 of record CM069144.1, read on the forward strand.
AAACTGTTAGTATATAGCAAATGGTAGACAATCATAATGACTTAATTAGATAAAGACTTAATTGATATAAAAAAATTAAAATTTTGCTATATATAATTTGGTTTTTGATTCCTTTTGCAAGGTTTGTCAAGGGAGCGGAGCTAAATGTATATGAACAGCATACTAACGCTGTTATATTAACGATAAACAGCAACGGAAGTCACTAAATATGTATCTACCACACTCACTAAGTGGCTATTTTTTTTTTACAGTTTCGTTATTTTTAGACACTGTAAAAATATTCTATAAAAAAAAAAAAAATTTTGTCACATCATTTCACACTTTTTGTCTTTTTTCTTAGGACAATTTTAAAAGGGCTGTACAAAACAAACCTAATAGCCGCTAAAGGCTCACCCAACACCCAGAGTCCCCTGAGGTATTTTGTTGCAACAACCACATGAACTTAACGTATCAAAGTAATTTTAAAATTAAAAAAATGATAAACAAAAGAAAATTGGAGGAAACACATAATTGCAGTTGGAACATAAGGGTGCTACTGAACCAATTAAAAGGGGTAAGATTTTAGCACAATTGAAATCACTTAATTTAGACATAATATTTTTTTATCAAGAAACACCACCAGAAACTGCAAGCCCAGACTAATTGAAGGCAAATGATGATAGGTCAGAACAATATCAATTCTTTATATACACTAAATCTAGATGCATGTCTGCAATCTATACTTCGTAAAGGTATATCATTTACATCAAAGATATCATAACAGATAAGGAAGGGAGATATCTCATAGTTACCGGAGAGATCCACTCTACCCCAATCACTATGGTAAATATATATGCACCTAATTTTGATAATCCCCAATTATTTAATAAAATCCTGAATATAATCTCAGAGTTTAATTATCAAAATGTGATAATTGGGGGAGACTTCGATTGAGTTTTAGATCCTTACCTGGACAAATCTGCACAACAAAAGAGGCGTAACATAAAATCTAAAACTAGCGAACAACCTAAATACATATATAAAAAACAGAAATATTAGAGATGTTTGTAGATCGCTAACCCAGCTGGAAGGGAATACTCGTTTTACTCAATGGTACACAAAACGTATTCACATATCGACTATTTTTTAGTGGATACGAATTTATTCCTTATACAAAGAATCCTAAATATCATAACAGCATTATCTCTGATCACGCCCCGTTAACTTTTTTTTTTAAACTAGAAGAAATGCCTTATAAAAAATCGTTTTGAAGGTTTAATCCTCAAATTCTAAATGATCCACAAGGTGGTATATACAACAGATGGAACTTTTTTTTGAGACCAAAGACACACCAGATATTTCACCCGCTTTACTATGGGAATCTTTTAAGGCATTTATCAGAGGATCTATAATTTAGATAAATTATAAATTATAAATTTGTTATTCTTTATACATTAGAATAACAAATTAGACAGCTGGACCCAGATAATGTTAAAGAACCAACTACAGATAAACATAATAAAATAACAATATTGAAATTTAAATTAAATTGAATATTATCTGCAAATGTTATATGAATATTTCAAATTACAAAACAGGAAGATTTGGAATTCGGTGATAAACCACATAAACGTTTGGCACGTCAATTGAAAAAACGGGAAAAAGGTTATATGATTTTAAAGATTAAATCAGATAAAGGTGAATTGTTAACATTACCTAAGGATATGAATTAAAGATTTGCTCAATTTTATCAAAATTTATATACATCTAAAATGTCAGCAGATAGTACTAAAGTTATAAAGTTTTTGGATAAATGTAATCTCCTCGAACAAGAGGAATTAGGAGCTCAGGTCTCAATTAAGGAAATAGAAGAAACAATAAACTCATTGAAGAATGGTAAAACACCAGGACCGGATGGATTTAGTAATGAATTTTATAAAAGATTTTATGAGATAATTTCACCACGGTTACACAAACTGTATACATACGCTTTCAAAGAACAAACATTGCCAGAAACATTAGCGGAATCAATGATTACACTCATACCTAAAAAAGATAAAGATTTAGAAGATCCTGGCTCATCGCACTGTTAAATACAGATCAAAAAATATTAGCGAAAACTTTAGCAAGAAGATTGAGTAAATATGTTAGCAAATTAATAAATTCTTAATATAATGCACTCATACAAAACTGAAGAGCAAGACCTATCAATCATTTCATTGGACGCAGAAAAAGCATTCGATCAAGTGGTATGGGATTACCTCGTCAAAGTATTGGAAAATTTTCAAATGGGAGAGAACTTTATCTCATGGCTAAAACTATTATATGACAAGTCGACTGCTAGAATATTAACTAATAACATGTTATCTCCGAAATTTCAACTATCCAGGGGCAATAGATAGGGATGCTCATTATCACCCCTGCTATTTGCTCTTGTAATAGAACCCTTAGCTGAAATCATAAGAACACGTCCGAATATCCATGGTTATAATACAAAATACTCAAATAATAAAATATCATTATACGCAGATGATGAACTATTGTATATTACAAAATCGCAAATCAGTATACCAAATATATTAAATCTAATAGAGGAATTCGGATCCGTTTCAGGAAATAGAATAAATTGGAATAAAAGTGAAATTATGACGATAAAGCCTCAAGACTCGGCACACCTTTTAAAATTCCCTTTTTATTTTAAAATTGCTACAGAAAAAATTAAATACTTGAGAATCTAAATTACCAGAAAATATAAATCTTTATTCAATGCAAATTATATGCCCCTACTTACTAAATTAAATGCCCTGATTACATTTTGGAAAACACTTCCGATGTCTTTAATAGGCAGAATAAATGCTATAAAAATGATATTTTTACCGCACATTTTACATTTATTTCAATCAATATCAATATACTTACCTAAAATGTTTTTCAAAAAATTGGATTCTGATATTACAAATTTTATATGGGACTATAAATCCCATAGAATTCAAAGAAGACACGTGTAAACCTAAAGAATTTGGTGGATTAACATTTCCTAATTTTTGTATTATTATTGGGCAGTAAATATCAAAAATGTAATTCACCTGTTGGACAATTCTGCCCCACGGGTAGATTGGATAGTAATGGAGAGAGAGGATTGTTCCCCTTTTAATATAGGAGCGATCCTTCTCTCACCAATAAAACTGAATAATACAATATACAAGAAAAATCCAATTATTCATAGTACTATTAGAATGTGGAAACAAATAAAATAGTAAGATTAAATGAGAATTTACCAGTTTGAAGTTTGATCTTTATTTTATGAGGAGTTGCGATAAGGGATTTCGAGAAGACCCCGCCAGCACGCATGCGCGACATTCTTCAAAGCAGCGGTGTGCAATCACAGAATTAAACAACAATGACTAATATAGTAAGATTGAAGTGACTCTAATTACCAGTTGACCTTATAGTAGAGGGTTGGGAGCGGAGGGCATGAAATCCCTCATCGCAACGCCTCATAAAATAAAGATCAAACTTCAAACTGGTAAGTTCTCGTTTAATCTTACTATTTCATTTTGGAGTCACGTGAGTGACTTTGTGAAGATTTCAAAGCTCTGTGCTTACATGACCTGGATGACGTCCATGCTCACACACTGTCGCAATTCTGATGGAAGGAGTATGTTAACGTATTTCAGACTTGACAAGCTGAAAAAATAAAGTAGTATTTATTAACACAAATCAAAAATCCCTCACTCGGGCATAAACATTGCTGGGTGACCAGTACTTAACACTGTTATCCAACGGTAGTCCAATCAGTGGCAAACAACTCCTGAGTAGGGTCAATACTACCCCTATGTCCCAGGTGATATTGTATCGTGGTCAGGGAGGGTTCGAATTGAAGATACCCCTCATCAATTTGGACACGAGCTGTTGAGACCCTACTCCTATACAAAGGTAGGATGACAGTGCGCTCCTGGCACTGTTAATGGCACTGTAGCTGAGGCCCTCATCATGATGTAGTCCCGCGAGGAATTCCAGCACATGGGGAATCGTGGCAGAGTCATATGTGATGTTGATCCGGCTGCAGTAGGCCTCCCATTTCCTGATTTGGGTGAGGTACTGTCGTCTAGTGGATACTCTGCACGATGCTGCAATGGTGTATATGGTCTTAGGTGTTAGTCCATATTGCAGGAGTGGCCTCTTCAGAACCTGCAGGCCAACAGGTTCAGATGACCATGGCACGGATGGGATTCCCCTGTAGTGGGGTTAGTCACCAATTCCGGGCACCTGTTAATATGTGCCCATGTTTCTTTGATCATCTCAAGGACCACCGGATACCATGGTTGTGTAGGCCAGTTGGGTATTATTAAAATGCCTGTTGCAGAATCTGATTTTATTTTCTGCAACACCCGACTGATGAAGCAAAATGGAGGAAATGCATAGAAGAACCATTTCCACCAGTGCAGCGAGAAAGCATCCATCACTACTGCCCCAGGATATGATTCCCAAGATACATATGTTGGTATCTGATGGTTCAATCTGGACGCAAAAAGGTCGATATCTGGTGTCCCAAATTTGGTGATAATTTTAGCAAATATTTGGGGATTCAACATCCACTCAATGTTATCGTTGAACACTCGTGACCTGGTGTCCGCCACTGTATTGAGCTTCCCTGGAAGGTAGGTAGCTGATATCCAAATATTTATTTCTATGCACCAGAGCCAGATTGAATTTACCAATTCATCACAAGATATTGACTTGATACCACCCATATGATTTAAGTATGCCACCACAGTGCTGTTATCTATATGAAGACGGACATGTGTATGACGTAAATTCATGCAATAGGCTCGTAGTCCGTGAAATGCCACTAGCATCTCCAAATAGTTTATCCCTTGTGATAATAGAAGGGTAGACTCGTGTAAATCCCATCTACCGCCACAACTGGAAGTAGTGTCGGTAGCTCCCCAACCTTGGGCGCTTGCGTCGGTTTGTACCACAACTGATGGGTTCGGTACAATAATGGGATTGAATGAGTCTCGAATATTATCAATCCACCATTGTAGCTCAACTTTTGCCTTGATTGGCAGCTGCATAAGCCTGTCAAAATGTCCATTTGTTTTTAATGCTGAAATTTTTGTTCTTTGCAAATTTTGATAGTGTAGAGGGTCAAATCGTGCAGCTGAAAATGTAGCTACTAATTTCCCAATTACCTTAGTAGCATGTCTGATTGTTGGTTTCCTGGCGCAAACAAGGTTGTTACATGCTTCAATAACACCTATTACCTTGTTATCTGGGATGATAACAATCATTTGATTGGTGTTAATTGTGAACCCCAGATAGTCCATGACCTGTGAAGGGCAGAACTTAGATTTGTCTGGATGGATGACAAACCCTAATTTTTGAAACAATGTCTTTGTAGCTGTTACTGCTAAATTTGTTGATTCCATGGTCTTTCCCACAATCAAGATGTCGTCTAAATATGCCGTGACAATATGGCTTTGTTTCCTCACGGATGCCAATACTGGTTTCAACATTATTGTAAATAACCTAGGGGCTGTAGTAAGCCCATTAGGTAGGGCTCTGTACTGCCATAGCTGATCCATCCACACAAACTTCAAGAACTTTCGGTGATGTTTCCGTATGGATACTGAATAGTATGCATCTTTTAAATCGATGTATGCCATAAAGCACCCTTTGGAAATCAGTGATTTAGCAGTTTCAAACGTGTCCATTTTAAAATGGGTATATGTTACAAAAGTATTCAAATGGGTTAAATCAATAATAATCCGACATCCACCATCTTTTTTAGTTTTGGTAAAGATGTTGGATATGAACTCAAGAGGTTCGTGGATCATTTTCTCTATCACCCCTTTTGCATGTAGCCTCAAAATTTCCTCATGTCCTTGCGCTACTTCCTTATGGGAAAGCGCAAATTTCCGGTCTGGTACATGTTGAGGCGGGGGAAGTTGTTCATTTATGAATTCAATTTCATACCCCAGAATACTTTGTAAAATAAACGAGTCTGAAGTTATAGAGCTCCTTGCATCGCAGAATAGACGTAACCTCCCACCAACTTGTGAGGTTAAACATGCAGCACTTGCATGAGAACCAGACCCCCTTACCTCCATGGTTACCGGCGGGGCCTGACGTTCTGGGCTGTGGTGTTCCGTTGTGTTGCTGGAGTGTGGGGTTGGCGCATCTTCCACGCCAGTCGCTGCTGGCCCTGCCCTAAAAAAGGCTTTTGTGGTTGGGGTGTGTCCGGCGTGTAGTTCCTTGCTGGTCTTTCAGGTGGCCCCGGAGGTCTTACATATGGCATTTGTCTGCGCACTGCCGGCCTGCTGGAGGGAGGTGGTTTCATCAAACCGACTGCCTTCACCTCCTCGCCCAGGTCTTTGACCTGTTTGGGCAGGTCCTCACCGAACAGCTGTCTCGGTGGTGGCGTCGCAGATGCCTTGCACAACCCCGCGAATTTGGGGTTAAGAGTCGGCTTGATGGCGATTTTCCGGAAAGCGTTGATTTTGTATTGTGTGTTACACAATAACGCCAGAGCATCTTCCTGCTCCTCCGTCATCTCCGTGCCATCAACCGATCTGGCAAAGGCGGTAATCCCCGATGTTGGTAATTTTAGGATCTTCTGTAATTTGAGTTCCTGTGCCCGTATTCCTGGGCTGATGTTGCCCCAGATGGGCGTGTTGACTGTTGGTACATTCAATGATATACAGTTGTTCGGGGCCTTGTACTTGTTTATAGCCTCGGTTAGGACCTGATCCTGCAGCTGGTGTGTAGTAAGGAAGTCAATACTGGCCGCTAGCTTGGCCTGTAATGGCTGTCCCGAGGGCTTGGGCTGGGCGAATTTGGAGACCACATCCAGCAGTTCCTCCTGGGGTTTCTCTGGTGCTGCAGGTCCCTCCGCCAAACCCTCTTCCATGTCACCCAGCTGCTGACCCCTGGCACTCCCCACCGATGACGGGGACATGCTAGGTGGCCCAGTAGCATGTCTCCTGGAGCTGGAGGACATCCGGTCCTGCTGCTGGAGATTCTGCTCTAGGAGACGCTCCATCATGCACTCCATACGGGCAATGCGACCGCCGTCGCTATCTGCGGACAACAGGTCGACTTCCTCAGGTTCTCCTGAACCACTGAGGCTTCTGCCATCGGCCCGCACCTCGTCGAGGTGATGTCTAGGGTGCCTAGGCAGGATGTTGCTGCCTGCCGCTCCAGCGGGGCTTAGCGACTCCCGCGCGGACATGCCGCTGGTCCGCAGTCTTCCGGACGGAGACGGCCTGCCTGTCTGGAAAGACATGAGCGGTGGTGAGTCGGTTCCAGCCGCCGATGTGGGGTGTACCGACGTCCGCGCGGGCTTGCCGCCTGTCCTCCCCCGGGACAAAGGCGACGTTCGGTCACGTCCAGCCGCTAACATGGGGTGCGGTGAACGAGATGATATCCCACCGGCCTGCGATCTGGCAGGCTCCTCCGACCGCACCCGCGGGGCTCCCAGACTCAGGCCTCGATCCCTCACCGGTCCGCGATCTGGCGGATCGCACCGGTGGCAAGTCGACGCCGGCCGCTGCAGCGTGGCTCTCCGACTTTCGTGCAGTCCTTCCCCTGGGCCGCCCTCTGGTTACCTGTATATTAGGGGAGACAGAACGTGCCGCAGAGCGGGTAACACGTTTACGCACCTTTTTCCCACTGTCCCTATGCTTAGGTGACAGTGGTAGGGAGTCAGGGTCTTCCCTACCCTGCTCCCGTGCGGTGCTCCTACCACTGTGCGGCTCCATGGATAGCTGTGGTGGAGAGTCGGGTCCTGGTAGAGTAGGGCTCCCCGACTTCCGCGTCCTTTTCCCGGCCCGACGAGCGGGTGCTGCCGTTGTAGCGGGCAGCTCCGGGGAATGCAGCCGCTGACTCCTGTCGGAGGTCCTGCGGCTGGAGGTATTTTTTGAACTCCTTTCCATCGTCCCTGTGAACAAAATTCTATCCGCAGGAACTAACCAACTCAAGGTTAGTTCCTCTTACCTGAGCGGTCCTTTTTGAAGGGCTGCAACTGCGAACGACGATATGTCGCGCATGCGTGCTGGCGGGGTCTTCACGAAGTCACTTGCATGACTCCGAAATGAAATTAATTCTTAAATTAAGAAACCTATCGCTTCCCTCTCCTATAGTTAATAATTCATCGTTTAAACCATACATTATTGATAAAACATTTACCCATTGGGGAAAAATAGGAATTAAAACGTTTGGAGACATGTATGAAACTGGAAATGTTTTATCATTCCAACAACTACAACTTAAATTCAATCTGAGAAGTAATCAATATTTTAAATATCTTCAAATCCCTGATTCTTTGAAAATACATACACAAGAATACCAAACTCTGACTCTAGACATATTAAATGAAGCTATGAACAGAAAGGCGGACTCAACTAACTTAATATCATACCTGTATAATATCATCCTAAATATAGAAATACCATCATCCGATAGAATTAGAAGAGATTGGGAACAAGAATTATCTATAAAAATCTCGAAAGAGAGTTGGGATAAACACTTGCCATATATGCATAAATGCTCGATCAATGTAAGACATATCTTAATCCAATTCAAAATCCTACACAGATTATATTATTCGTAAACTAAACTAAATAAAATCTTTCCAAATGTTCCCCCACTTGTGATAAATGTTTATCTCAAGATGCAACTATAGTACATTCCTTTGTTTTCTGCATAAAAATCCAAAGATTTTGGAATGAAGTCTTTGAAATTTTTACAAAATTATTTAAAATAAAATTGAAACCTAACGCAGAATTGATTATTTTTGGAACAATGGAAGTCGGCTTTGTTTCCTTAACTATGGCTTAATAACGGCAAAAAAACTCTTACTTAAATTTTAGGAAAATGCACCCACACCAACGGTAAAAATGTGGATTTCAAATATGTCCGAAATGTTACACCTCGAAGACATGAGATTTATCCTAGCAGGCAAATTAGACCAATTCTTAAAGATTTGGTCTCCATTTATCGACATTACAAGCATAGGGTGCAACACAACTCTGGAAATAAACGGTTTCAGGACCTGGTGAGGGGTGTGAAAGATATGAAGCAGGTACATCCCTTTTATCTTATCTTATTTTCTTATATTCTTCTTTTTTTCTTTTTTCTTTTTTTTTTTTTCATTCTCCCTTGCGTTCTGCGTCTTTACGGGCTCTTTCTTTTCACTTTTTCACGTACTCACTATCTTATCTAACTTTCTCTATTTCTCGTTTTCTTCCTTCTGTTACTTTCCTATTATTAAAGTTTAAAACAAGAAGTGGTACATGAAATGTATTATGTTAGTTTTGGCTTATACTATTGTACTGTACATTACTTCTAATAAATTTAAAAAAAAAAAAAAATTTTTTAAAAAGTTTTAAAAATAAAGAGAAGGAATGGGTGACGTTTTGGGTCGAGACGCTTCTTTTGAAGAAGTGTCAGTGGGTATTCTGAAAAATACCCGCTGACTTGGCCTCCACAGCCCTCCATGGCAAATAATTCCACAGATTCACCACCCTCTGATTAAAGAAATTCCTCCTCATTTCCTTCCTAAAGAAACGTCATTTTATTCTGAGGCCATGTCCTCTGGTCCTAGACTCTCCCACTAGTGGAAACATGATTCTGTGTCCATCTGTATCTAAGAACTAGTCTAATAAAAGCAGTGGCTGCTGTGCCAAATGTGCTTTATTGGCATGGAGAAGTATTTTGAAGTATTAAAAATAAATTATGAGGCACAAAATTATGAGGACCTTTCTGTCCTGGGCCTCCTCCATGGCCAGAGTGAGTCCCACCGCAAATTGGAGGAGCAGCACTTCATATTTCGCTCGGGTGGTTTACACCCCAGCAGTATGAACATTGACTTCTCCAATTTCAGGTCGTCCCTGCTTTCTCCTTCTTTCCCCTCCACTTCCCAGCTCTCCCACAGCCCACTGTCTCCGCCTCTTCCTTTCTTCTTTCTGTCCCCCCCCCCCCCCACCCCCACATCAATCTGAAAAATTTAGAAAAATGCACCCACACCAACGGTAAAAATGTGTATTTCAAATATGTCTGAAATGTTACACCTCAAAGACATGAGATTCATCCTAGCAGGCAAATCAGACCAAATCTTGTGGCCTTTGACCTCGCTGAGTTGGGTTGCAGTTATTTGTGCATTACTTTGCCATCATGAAACCCTGCTGTATCCAGAAACAAAGTGCAATTATTCCACATTGTTAGCAGCTAAGAGATGCACACACTGCCAAACAAAAACGAGAATAACCATTGGCTTTCCCCTGATTAACATTCATTTAATAGCCATTAAACAGAGCACAACATAAGCATGAATCAATTGGTAGTCAATTTGTTAACCATCTATTGCTTTCAGTACTTTGGAAGCTGCTGTCAATGATAATTAATGAACAAGACACCATGTGGCCAACTGCATGTCCAGTATGTCCAGTATGTCCCTGGCCTGGGGTGAGGTGAGGTGAGGGATTTATCTTTCCCACATGCATGCACAAATATATCATTGCCAAAAGTTATATTTTGAAATAAAAAAATAAAAAAAATCATTGCCAAAAGCAAGGCACTCGCAGTTTGACTGCAAAAGCTCCACTGCCATCAGGAAGAAGGTACAAGAGCCTGAAGACTGCAACCTCCAGGTTTAGGAACAGCTTCTTCCCCACAGCCATCAGGCTATTAAACACAACATCGAATAAGCTCTGAGCTCTGAGCTGCAAAAGACTACATTATTATTTGTTATTTGCACTATATTTGTGATTTATTGAACTTTTTCTTTTTTTCCCCGTTATATACAATGTTTACATATTCACATATTCTGTGGTGCTGCAGCAAGTAAGGATTTCATTGTCCCGTCCGGGACATATGACCATAAAACACTCTTGACTCTCTCCTCAAGGAATGCCCACTTTGATGAAGTTCTCCGTCTCTCCGCCAAGAGTTCTGCATCACCCTATCTCACTGCACCCCCTCAGCCATCTGTCGTTTTCACACAGTATACGTCCATGTCTCTAACCTCCCCCTTCCCTGATTCACAGCCTGAAGAAGTGTCTCGACCCGAAACGTCAACCATTCCTTCTCTCCAGAGATGCTGCCTGTCCCACTGAGTTACTCCAGCACTCTGTGAAACGTCACCTATCCATGTTCTCCACAGATGCTGCCTGACCCGCTGAGTTACTCCAGCACTCTGTGAAACGTCACCTATCCATGTTCTCCACAGATGCTGCCTGACCCGCTGAGTTACTCCAGCACTCTGTGAAACGTCACCTATCCATGTTCTCCACAGATGCTGCCTGACCCGCTGAGTTACTCCAGCACTCTGTGAAACGTCACCTATCCAAGTTCTCCACAGATGCTGCCTGACTTTTGTTACAATCGTAGTGTTTGTTGCCTCCGTGACTGAGCAGCCAGAAGCTCGATTAGATCGGGCTCTTTATGTCCCGGGACCACCTCCTGCAGCCGACCTCGGAGGCGCTGGAGGTATTACCCCAGTTCACCCTCCCACCGGCCCTTGCTCCTCACGTCCCACGTCTCCAGCTCCTTCCCGGTGACGCCGACCGACAAGCCTTCGCCCGGGTCTTCATGGCCAATTTAAACTCTATATTTGTAGCAACTTTAACTCAGTTTATTGTCACGTGTAACGAGGTACTGTGAAAAGATTTCTCTGCGAGCTAACCAGTCAGCAGAAAGACAATACATGATTACAATCGAGCCATTTACATGATAAGGGGATAACACCTCCACGTTTGCAGATGAATCAAAGCTGGGTGGCAGGGTGAGCTGCGACGAGGATGCTATGAGGCTGCAGGGTGACTTGGATAGGTTGGGTGTGTGGGCAGATGCAGTTTAATGTGGATAAATGTGAGGATATCCACTTTGGTGGCAAGAACAGGAAGGCAGATTATTATCAGAATGGTGTCAGATTAGGAGAAGGGGAGGTGCAACGAGACCTGGGCGTGCTTGTGCATCAGTCACTGAAAGTAAGCATCAACAAGTCAAACAAACTTTATTGTCATTTAGAAATACATCGATATATGCAATTCCAAACGGAATTCCGTTGCATTTGGCTCCCCGTGCAACGCGATAATAAACAGAAGGATAAAATGGATAAAAGAAGGATAAAATGGATAAAAGGATAAAATGAATAAAATAGATAATGGTGGCAGCCCATTACATGGCATTCAGGAGTCTGATGGCTCGTGGGAAGAAGCTGTTGCAGAACCTTGACGTTCTGCTCCTTATGCTACGATATCTTTTGCCCGAGGGCAGCAGAGTGAACAGTCCGTGATGGAGATGTGTGGGGTCCTTTATAATACTGCTGGCCTTGGACACGCAACGTTTGGTCACAATAAAGTCCCGATGATTTTTTCCGCTGTCCTCACCACTCTCTGCACGGACGTCCAGTCGGAGGCTTTACCGTCCCCAAACCAGACAGAGATGCGGCTGGTCAAAATACTCTCTGTGGTGCCCCTGCAGAAAGTGGTGAGGACGAGATGGGGGAGGTGAGCTCTTCTCATCGCTGCTGCGCTCCCTTAACTGTTGATGAGATGTTATTTGGCCGGTACATGCAGGTACAGCAGGCAGTGAAGAAAGCTAATGGCATGTTGGCCTTCATTGCAAGAGGATTTGAGTTTAGGAGCAAGGAGGCCCTATTGCAGTTGTACAGGGCCCTGGTTGAGGGCCTCTGAGAGGAATTTCATCAGTGGGTACAAAGTTTCTTTCCGGCCCCCTTCCCTTCTTCATTAGTCATCCTGTTTTTACCCACTGCGGTTTGATGCCATGAGCTGTAGCCTGTAAGGCAAAAAGGGGTATGGAAGATGAGAGAGGGATGGAATGGAGCGCTCTGTTGATTTTCTGCATTTGAGGCCTCATGCTCCTAAACTCCCTCCGTGATACATATAAATAAATATAAATAAAATAAAAGGATCGGAGAGAAGAAATCACATTTGTTTTTGAACATCTTTGTTTGTGCCACAATACAGATAAGGAGAACGAATTCACATTGAAACATCCTTTTATATTTCAATGCAGACCAGATCATCAGAAGTCGTGATTATCAGTAAAAAATTAAAGAAGGTAGATGGGCTTAGTATTTACTTTAAATAAAGAGCCCTCCTGGCCTTGTTTTGTGAACAATTTCGAATCACAGCATGAGAATTGATTGTTCTGGCATTGTTTGATTCAATACCTAGCCTGGCCAAATCCACAAGACGTTCCTGAGACATTGTAGACCTTAAATAATTCTTAATCAGCTGGAGTTTGCTAAATGACCTCTCTGCAGAAGCTACTGTTGCTGGAATTGTTAATAGTATTCTTAAGCTAACACAAACATTTGGAAACAGGTCACCAAGTCACCAAGTCTGTACTCTGTGAACAAGTTCAACAAATCGAATGGATTTAACCGTGCATTTACAAAATGCATCCTCCCACTAACACACACACACACACCCTCAGGCCAGGCAGCATCTCTGAAGAGAAGGAATGGGTGACGTTTCGGGTCGAGACCCTTCTTCAGGCATAACGTGGGCCAAAGGGCCTGTTCCTGTATTGTACAATGGTTTAATTACTGTTGGGAGTGAGGAGGGGCTCCTGTGGCCCCTGTATCGTAATGTTATGGGCCTGTCCCACTTAGGGGATTTTTCAGACGATTGCCAGCGATTATGGTAGTCGTAGCAGGGCGCCGAAAAACCGGCGACTGGAACCCCCCCACGTCAATGTCTATGACAACCTACCACCTAGTCTACGGCCAGCTACGGCAAGCTACCGACAACCGGCGACCCATTCGGACGTCCACCTACAACCACACCTACGACAACCCACGACCACACAGGCGACAACCTACGATGACCGAAGTTAACCTGCGTCCACCCGCGACAAGCTACGACAAGCAACGTCCCTGTTGGCGACAACTGAAGACAACTGAAGACAATTCAGTCGCCGGTACCTGCCGCCGGTTGACGTAGGTTGACGTAGGTAGTCGCCAATGGAATTCACCGAAGTCAGCAACAGGCGACAACCTACGACAGCACCTACGTCAGGAGAAGTCAAGCCACGCTCATTGGCGTCGAAAATGTTTCAACATGTTGAAAACCCAGCGGCGACCAGAAAGACGTTACGATTCTTTGGGGCGACTGAGGAGACGACTCACGACCATACAGGCGTCACCCCGGCGACCGTGTGGCGACAGCCTAGTTGCCTGCAGTCGCCTAAAAAATAGTCAAAATGGGACAGGCCCTTTAGATTTTTAATACCATCTTCCTGCTCAATGATCTAACAACATTATGTTTCAATTGACTTATTCCACAGCCTTGGAGAAAGTAATACTCCACTGCCTTTTTCAAGAGATGAGGAGCTGAGTGGCAATGAGACGTTGTGGACAGCGCTCAGCATTCCAGATCACCAGCTTGTGATTTCAAATCCAATTTATAGTGATTTAACTACAAAGCATGAATGGGTTTTCTGGTGCAATGCTGAGGACATGCTGCATTTAGTAATGGAGTGGAGTGCGTTACTGTCACCTGTAACTGGGCTCAGTGAGACTCTTTGCTTGCGTGCACAATGTATACAAGTAGCGGACACCTACGGGCGCTGACAGAGTTGCAAAGCGCGCCGGCTCCTCCTTGAGATCTCCCCCCACCCCGCATGCCCTCATCGCTGGCCAAGGCTTCGCCAATGCCACCGATGCCTCTTGATGTGTTGAATGAGATATTCAATCTCTGCAGATCAACTCAAAATCTCATAACACAAACGCAGAGACATTATTCAAGTTTTCAAACTGCTTCCAAGTTGCCGTCCAACCCAGGTGAGTATTTGCACACTGTCCGCAGACGTGGATCTCCAAACTCATATTACAATTGCTCCACCCTCCTAAACCTCTACTCCTCTACAGAAACGTTTCTTACTTTAACTACAATATCTGTACGCTATGAATGGATCGATCATAATCATGTGTTGCCTTTCTGCTGACTGGTTAGCACGCAACAAAAAGCTTTTCACTCTACCTCGATTATTCTTAGAATAAAGGGGAGGTCATTTAAGAGGTGAGAAAAAGCTTTTTCACCCAGAGAGTTGTGAATTTGTGGAATTCCCTGCCACAGAGGGCAGTGGAGGCCAAGTCACTGGATGCATTTAAGAGAGAGTTAGATAGAGCTCTAGGGGCGAGTGGAATCAAGGGATATGGGGAGAAGGCAGGCACGGGTTATTGATTGGGGACGATCAGCCATGATCACAATGAATGGCGGTGCTGACTCGAAGGGCCGAATGGCCTCCTCCTGCACCTATTTTCTATGTTTCTATGTTTCTATGGTACACATGACAATAAACTAAACTGTAACTGCCTCTGGCAATATTGAACATCTTTAAGGGCCTGTTCCACTTACGCGACTTTTTCAGCGACCTCCGGCTCCTTGTTCTGGTCGCCGCTGGATTTTCAACATGTTGAACATTTGCGGCGACCTGTAACGACCTGTCACGGGTGCCGGCAGTCGCCGAAAAAGTCGCGTAAGTGGGACAGGCCCATAAGGAGGTTCAATATTGCCAGAGACAGTTACACTGCCCGAGGAAGCTGCAGAAATGGATGCAATTATGACATTTAAGACATTTGTACGGATATATTGGATAGGAAGAATTTAGAGGGCTATGGGCCAAATGCAGGCAAATGGGACTTGCCCAGTACGCCAGCTTGGTCAGCATGGACAAGGTGGGTAAATAAAGTACAGCTTTATTTGTCCATCTTATATAAGTCACCAAATACAATCAATCAGTGTATTTCTAGGCGGGCAGGCACGGGTTATTGATTGGGGACGATCAGCCATGATCACAATGAATGGCGGCGCTGGCTCGAAGGGCTGAATGGCCTCCTCCTGTACCTATTTTATATGTCTATGTCTATTTGGGAGCTCTGGAGGAAGTGAAAGCCATGGTATAATTGATTGTAATTTTTAGTGAATATTTATTTTTTGTAAACCATTCTACACAAGACAAACAAATATCCAGATGGAATTAATTGGTTCTCTTTACACAAAGTATTATGATAATGTTGGTTGTGTCTCCCTCAACTATCACATCTGGCAGCTCGTTCCATACACCCCTCACCCTGTGTGTGTGTGTGGAAAAGTTGCCTCTGATGAAATCTTCCCCCTCTCATTGTAAACCTCGGCCCTCTTGATTCCCTTACCCTGGGAACAAACTCTGTATAACCACCTACAGGATCACCTGTATCCACCTATCACTCGCCAGGCTTTGCCCCACCCCTCCTCGCTCCCAACTTTACCCCCCTCCACCACCAGAATCAGACGGAAGAAGGGTCCTGACCCGAAACGTCACCTATCCATGTTCTTCAGAGATGCTGCCTGACCCGCTGAGTTACTCCAGCACTCTGTGAAACGTCACCTATCCATGTTCTCCACAGATGCTGCCTGACCCGCTGAGTTACTCCAGCACTCTGTGCCTCTCTTTGGTTTAAACCAGCATCTGCAGTTCCTTCCCACACAACCTTCGTCCCACCGAGTCTGCGAACACCAGCACTATCCTACACACACGAGGGACAATTTACAATTATACCGGAGCCAATTAACCTACAAACCTGTACGTCTTTGGAGTGTGGGAGTGGAGACCAAACATCTCGGAGAAAACCCACGCAGGTCACGGGGAGAAGGCACAAACTCCATACATAAAAACATAGAAACATAGAAGATAGGTGCACCATTCGGCCCTTCGAGCCTGCACCGCCATTCAATATGATCATGGCTGATCATCCAACTCAGTATCCTGTACCTGCCTTCTCTCCATACCCCCTGATCCCTTTAGCCACAAGGGCCACATCTAACTCCCTCTTAAATATGGCCAATGAACTGGCCTCAACTACTTTCTGTGGCAGAGAGTTCCAGAGACTCACCACTCTCTGTGTGAAAGGAAAAAATCTCATCTCGGTCCTAAAAGACTTATCCTTAAACTGTGACCCCTTGTTCTGGACTTCCCCAACATCGGGAACAATCTTCCTGCCCAACCCCTTAAGAACGTTGTGAGTTTCTATAAGATCCCCCCCCCCTATAAGATACAGACAGCACCCGTGGTCAGGATCGAACCTGGGTCTCTGGCGCTGTGAGGCAGCAACTCTTCCGCTCGCTGCACCATCAGTGCCGTCCTGAGCCTTCATTCTGTGATGGATCAAGGTCGCCGGCATTGAGTGGGAGCCAGGAAACTCCCGACAGATGTGGGTTTCTGCTGTGACTTAAATACCCCGTCCTCCTCCCCACGGACCTGCCCTCTGCCCGACCAACGTCCTCCTCCATTCTCACAGCCCGTTCCCAGGGGAAGGCTGGCAATGCATCCTTGCAACTTCTTTCAGGGAGAGATTTTAAAAGATCTTTTAGATTTAAAAAAAAAAAACCCTCAAGTGTGGCCAACCCATTCCCTGCAGACCAGGGAAATGCCTGCCAAGTTCAACAAAGCTTCACCATGGTGCAATGGTGCAGCGATTTGAAGGGATAATCAAGCAACCGACCGCAGAGTACACAATGTTTGTTGTCAATAGCCCTGCTCGTGGCTTGGATGATTTTTCCCATCAATGTGAAGTTAAGACAGGGAATTTGAGACGTTAGTGTAGTTTAGTTTAGAGATACAGCGCGGAAACAGGCCCTTCGGCCCACCGAGTCCGCACCGACCGCGAATCCCGCACACCAACGCTATCCTACACACACTAGAGAAAATGTATACTTACATCAAGGCCAATTAACCCACAAACCTGCACGTCTTTGGAGTGAGGGAGGAAACCGAAGATCTTGCTGAGAACCCACACAGGTCACGGGGAGAACGTACAAACTCCGGACAGACAGCGCCCGTAGTCGGGATCGAACCCCGGTCTCCGATGCTGCAAGCGCTGTTGGTGGAGTCCAGAACACAGTTTGAGAATAAGGAGCAGGCCATTTAGAACGGAGACGAGGAAATACTTTTTCTCACAGAGAGTGGTGAGTCTGTGGAATTCTCTGCGGAGGGCGGTGGAGGCCAGTTCTCTGCTTTCAAGAGAGAGCTAGACAGGGCTCTTAAAGATAGCGGAGTCAGGGGATATGGGGAGAAGGCAGGAACGGGGTACTGATTGGGGATGATCAGCCATGATCACATTGCATGGCGGTGCTGGCTCGAAGAGCCGAATGGCCTACTCCTGCACCTATTGTCTATTGCCTTCTGTCTATTGTATATTGTCTACCGCTGCGCCCTGTAGTTTAGTATAGTTTAGTTCCGAGATACAGCGCGGGAACAGGTCCTTTGGCCCACCGAGCCCATGATGATCAGCGATCCCCGCGCATTAAGAGTCTAATTTACAGATGCAACGTGGACGCAGGCCCTTCGGCCCACCGATGCTCACCCGTCTGATAGTTCTTTGTTATCCCTGTTCTGCATCCTGCACATTAATCTTCGTATCGAGCTGTGGATATGTAGTTACGTTTGAGTTTGTGCTTAATTGATTGTCACGTGTACCGAGGTACAGTGAAAAGCTCTCGTTGCAGGCTAACCTGTCAGCGGAAAGACAAGCTGTGGTGAATCTGTGGAATTCTTTGCCACAGAAGGCTGAGGAGGCCAAGTCAGTGGATATTTTTAAGGCAGAGATAGATAGATTCTTGATTAGCGCGGGTGTCAGAGGTGATGGGGAGAAGGCAGGAGAATGGGGAGAGATAGATTAGCCGTGATTGAATGGTGGTAGACTTGATGGGCCGAATGGCCAAATTCTATTCCTATCCCTTATGAATTAATCAACATTCTTGACTTTTTGATTTTGATATGAAGGCAACCAAAGCTATTGAGAGTTGATTTCATCTTTTTTGAAGGCTGCGTGTTCGGATCACGTCGGGGTCACCACTGTAGCGAGGCAGGCAGGTTGAGTGAAGTAAGTTTAATTAACAACTAAAAACGAAACACAATCTTGTGTAATACGCGTGCCTGATTAACTAACACAAAACAGCTCCTGTTGCTGGGAGGAGCGCTGACGAACGAACGAAAAAACACACCCACGAACGAACCCCCGCGGTCATGTGACCAAGCCGACCAATGACGAGGGTTCTGACCTCCGCAAACCACCACTAGATGCGGGCTACAATTTATCTTTAAGTATAGAATGTGTTGTTTTTTGCTATTGTTATTGTTATGGGCTGAATGGCCTTCTCCTGCTGCTAGTCCTTAGGAACATGAGCATTGCCACTGCTGTGGGATCGGCAAATCAAAGCATCACTTATCATCTTACAAATACTTGATTACAATCGAGCCAGTCACAGTGTACAGATACAGGATAAAGGGAATATTGGGAATAAAGTTTAGTGCAAGATTAAGTCCAGTAGAGTCCAGTTCCCAGGCTTGGTGGGTTTTAGTGACTTGGGGCTGGAAAAGGTCATGCAGTTCTCTACACACATAACACTAGGGTGGACACATTAAGCTCGTCGAATTCTCTCGTAAGCTCCGGATGAACTTGACTTTATTCCCACTGGTGTCGGTTTAACTGAGCATTTAAGTAAGTACTAAAAATACCACATCAGAGCAGAACACCAGGAGGATTTCAGCCGACATGATCTTTTATTCTCTATTAGTTTAATTTAGCCATTACACTGCTATCATCTTTTACACTGACTGCTATTAATATTTCAAAGCAGAGAAATTAATAACATAACACACACTCGTCCACTTCTAGACCTAGATTTGACAGAGGTACAAGAAACTGCACTTAAATGTATAATCGTAAGGTCGTAAGTGATAGGAGGAGAATTAGGCCATTTGGCCCATTGAGTCTGCTCCACCATTCATCCATGGCTGATCTATCTCTCCCTCCTAACCCCATTCTCCTGCCTTCTCCCCGTAACCTCTGACACCCGCACTAATCAAGAATCTATCTATCTCTGCCTTAAAAATATCTACTGACTTGGCTTCCACAGCCAACTGTGGCAAAGAATTCCACAGATTCACCACCCTCTGGCAGAACTAGTCCCTGCCTCAACCACCTCCTCTGGCAGCTCTTTTGATGTGCCCATCAACTTCTGTGTGAAAAAGTTGCCCCTCAGGATTCTATTAAACCTGCTCTCACCTTAAATCTTAAAGTCGGGAAGCTCCAAAACTGCACAAAATTCAAGTCTTTCGCTATTCTGGGCAGCTGTGAAAGCTGTGCCCAAGGTGAGGTCATCTATGGCGGTGCTGGCTCAAAGGGCCGAATGGCCTACTCCTGCACCTATTGTCTATTGTCTATTATCTATGTAGAGATGACATTATAGGGTCATGAATGAACATTTGTCGGCACTGGGCCTGTACTCGCTGGAGTTTAGAAGGTTGAGGGGGGACCTCATTGAAACTTACCAAATAATGAAAGGCATGGATAGAGTGGATGTGGAGAGGATGTTTCCACTGGTGGGAGTGTCTAGGACCAGAGGTCACAGCCTCATAATTAAAGGACGCTCTTTTGGAAAGGAGGCGAGGAGGAACATTTTTCATCAGAGGGTGGTGAATCTGTGGAACATTGCCACAGAGGGCTGTGGAGGCCAGGTCAGTGGATATTTTTAAGGAGGAGATAGATAGATTTTTGATTAGTACGGGTGTCAGGGGTTACAGGGAGAAGGCAGGAAAATGGGATTAAGATTCAAGATTCAAGATTCAAGTGAGTTTTATTGTCGTGTGTCCCTGATAGGACAATGAAATTCTTGTTTTTCTTCAGCGCAACAGAACATAGTAGGCATTGACCACAGAACAGGTCAGTGTGTCCGATTAGGAGGCAGAGATTAGGAGGCAGAGATCAGCCATGATTGAATGGCGGAGTGGACTCGATGGGCCGAATGGCCTAATTCTACTCCTATAACTTGTGAACTTGTGAATCCAACTTCACGCAATACCTCCCCTGGACTCTGCAAGGACAGTTGAACAAACTCTCGCTGTTGTTTAGCACACTTCAATATTGGTAACATTGGCTTAAAAAATCTTCTTGGAATTGCTAACCGTTCTGCAGTGTAGCTCAATTCACCAAGGGGATAGACAGTCTTATGAAGCGTCTTGACTCGAACCGTCACCCATTCTTTATCTCCAGAGGTGTTGCATCCCGCGGAGGTATGGGCCTGTCTCACTTAGGCGATTGTTTAGGTGACTTCTGGTGACTGTCACAGTCGTAGCAGGTCGTCGAAAAACCGGCGACCCCCCCCCCCCCCCCCACGACAATGTCTACAACAACCTCCCATCTGGTCGACGTCCAGCTACGGCAAGCTTCCGACAACCGGCGACCCATTAGGACGTCAACCTATGACCACACCCACGACAACCTGCGTCCACCCGCGACAAGCTACGACAATTCAGACGCCGGTACCTGTCGCTGGTTGATGTAGGTTGATGTAGGTAGTTGCCAATGGAAATCAACGAAGTCAGCGACCATGTGGCGACAGCCTAGTCACCGATAGTCGCCTAAAAATTGCCTGCGGGACAGGCCTTTTACTCAAGCATTTTGTGTCTACCTTCACTAGTGGGATATCTATATATAACTAAAAGTGTCATCTTGACCACTTCCTGTCTGCGCTGTATATTGATATTAGAAAAAGCACGACCACATATATATCGCCATCTTACTCATAGTGCTCCCCCGCTGAGACAGCGTCGAGGATTTTTCCCATCGATGAAAAATTAAAAAGTTATGAGTGTTTAAAAAATCTTGCGATCAGCTGGTTGGTCCTCTCGCCTGTCAATCACCACGCTGGAGGTAACGCCCCTTCTGGGGTGGGGGTAGGACTATAAAACCCCGGATGCCTGGACGTGAGTCAGTCACTCTGGAAGATCGCAAGGGAGAGTACACAACTGTGATTCTAAGCTGTGAATCAACTGAACTGTGAGTCTGCAATGTACTTGCAATAATGATTTGTTAGCCATTAATGACAATTCAATGGGTTGTTTGCCAATTTGGTGGCCTGAATGCTATGAAATTGAATATGCTGGCCTGCACTCTGCTTGGCATGCTATGAAATTGAATGTGCTGGCCTGCACTCTGCTTGACATGCTATGAAATTGAATTTGCTGGCCTGCACTCCGCTTGAAATGCTATGAAATTGAATATGCTGGCCTGCACTCTGCTTGAAATGCTATGAAATTGAATTTGCTGGCCTGCACTCTGCTTGAAATGCCATGAAATTGAATGTGCTGGTCTGCACTCTGCTTGAAATGCTATGAAATTGAATGTGGTGGCCTGCACTCTGCTTGAAATGCTATGAAATTGAATGTGGTGGCCTGCACTCTGCTAGAAATGCTATGAAATTGAATGTGGTGGCCTGCACTCTGCTAGAAATGCTATGAAATTGAATGTGGTGGCCTGCACTCTTCTTGAAATGCTATGAAATTGAATGTGGTGGCCTGCACTCTGCTTGAAGTGGAATTTCAAGGAATAGTGAGTGAACTGCCAGCCCACCAGCCCTGGGTGACTGAGCTGCCAGTCCACCAGCCCTGAATGACTGAGCTTCCAGCCCACCAGCCCTGAGTGACTGAGCTGCCAGCCCAGCAGGCCTGAGTGACTGAGCTGCCAGCCCACCAGGCCTGAGTGACTGAGCTGCCAGCCCACCAGGCCTGAGCTGCCAGCCCAATAATCCATTTGGCCCACAATGTCCATACTAGCCCTCTGGAAACCAATTCCTTCGGCCCACAACGCCCAAACTAGTGCTCCAGAAAGACCCCCCCCTCCCCACTGGCCACCAGTATTGGAATTGGTGGAGAGGTGGACTATTTCGTTGGGGGACCAGCCCTCCCGTGTGAACATGGGACCCAACGGGTCCCACTTAGTCTAGTACTCTATATATCTGCTCGCTAAAGTTTTTATTTGTAGGACTGACAACAAGTTCCTGCTTGGATTCCATCACAGAGACAGAAGGAAAGACAGTTTTCAAATGCACTCACTTCACAGCTGCCAGATGTTTGAGATGAACTATATTTATGGCACTCAACTCTAATTGTCTTTGAATCACACCAGCAAGCATTTTGCTCACTAATCATAACCTTGTGAATGCACAAATTTATACTTTAAACTTACCAGCAAAACAAACACTGATTTTTTTTCTAGTCAGCATTGGTTAAACATTCAGCTTGGGTTACAAGAGTAACTTCATTTGTATTATGATACCTGTTAAAACCAACATTGGCCTCAATACACATGTCCGACTTGTGTTACTTTACGCAGCAAGAAATTCATTCCGTTTTTTCTCTCCATGACCTACTCTGTTTTTTTCTGAAGTCTGAAGTCAGAGATCCACGCCACCCTGACCACGCTCTCATCTTTTCTAAGGCAACCTTCGGTCATGGCTGACCATGGGTGTCTCCAGGGTTGGAGGACGCCTGTGCGTGACTTTGTTTAACGTGGGGAGACTGGTGCACAGACAGCCACCCCACGGTCCTTGACAGATCTGGGTCAGGATCCAGTGGCATGGAGTCCAAGACGACCGGAGACCCTTTTCTGCTGCAGCCTTCATCCGCCTTCCCAGCCGTTGTGACGCTCCACTATGGTCAGCCATCGTCCTCCGCCTGTTCTACCGTTGAACAGGCGGAGGACGGCATAGCTCCAGACGGCATCGCTCTCAGGATCGCAGGTCCACACAAGCTTCTCCACCACGAGAAGGTGACAATCCACGCCCTCACCTCACCACTGCCATCTGGAAGAAGGTACAGGAGCCTGAAAACTGTAACGTCCAGGTTCAGGAACAGCTTCTTCCCCACAACCATCAGGCTATTAAACACTACAACCTCCGAATAAGCTACATAGACTATTATCGTATAGGAATAATAATCTGAAGAAGGGTCTCGACCCGAAAGGTCACCCATGCTTTCACAAGTTCACAAGTGATAGGAGTAGAATTAGGCCATTCGGCCCATCGAGTCTACTCTGCCATTCAATAATGGCTGATCTCTGCCTCATAATCCCATTTCCTGCCTTCTCCCCAGAGATGCTGCCTGTCCCACTGAGTTACTCCAGCATTTTGTGTTTATCGTAGACTATTATTGTTATTATTACACTATTATTGTTTATTTGTTTTGTATGTGCATGTGCATGTGTGTGTGTATATGTATAGACGTGTGTATATGAATATAACATATATAATATGTACGTGTATACCCACATACTCTCATTTATTATATTGTTTACAGTATATGAAGTTCACATAGCCTGTTGTGCTGCTGGAAGTCACAATGTCATTGTTCTATCTGGGACACATGACAATAAAACTCTCTTGACTGAACTCTTGGTTATTGCACCCAGCTAAGGAGTCTTTCAGTGAGTGTAGGTGTAGAGCAGGGCTCGGTAACCTATGGCCCCCGGGCCGAACGCGGCCCACAACCCGAAGTCACCAGGCCCGCCGAGCGCCGAGCGCCGAGCGCCGAGCTCTGTCTGTACCGCATCCTGCGCAAAGCCGCCGGCACAGCCGTGCACCTTCTGAACAAAGAACTGCAGATGCTGGAAATATCAAAGGTAGACAAAAATGCTGGAGGAACTCAGCGGGTGAGACATGCGAGGATTGCATGAGGCTGTCTCACCCATGAGATTTTCCAGCATTTTTGTCCAACCTTCTGTGTACACGTGATAGATGTGGCCCGCCATCCGCTCACAGACATGCGTCCCGGCCCCTATGCAGAACAAGGTTGCCCACCCCTGGTGTAGATGGTGGGTGAGAGACCCAGAGTTGAATAAAGTCTTATCTTCTTTCCTCGTTTTCTCCCGCAGTCGGGCAGTCCAAACCATCCACAGTCGGGGCGATCGAACTACACTAAACATAACAGTGCAAAACCAAACTCCACTGTCCTAACCCAGGACACAGTCCGTAGAAGACCACAGTTGCTGAGGTTAGTGTTGTGTGGCGTTCATGAGCCTGATGGTTGTTGGGAAGAAGCTGTTCTTGTGGTTCTTCATGGGTATTCACCTCCCCACCATCAACGGGACCTACAGGAGGCGCTACCTCAAACAGGCAGCCAGGATCAAAGCCCAACGTCTGTTACTGCAGTTAGTTCAGTGCAGCAATGTGCATTAGAAACAGCAGCTGATGGGAAGGCCATTCAGAAGTGTGATAACAGCATGGAAGAAACTGTTCCTGAATCCGGTGGTCAAGCTTTTGTATGTTCTGCCCAAAGGGAGCAGGGAGAAATGGGAATGACCGAGATGATAAATGGTCATTGATTATGTTGGCTCTGTTCTGTTTCATTGATCCATTTTGGTGCCTATTGACAATTAAATACTCTTGACTTCTCCAAGGCAGTGCGAAGTGTAGATGGAGTCGATGGTGGGGAGTGTGGTGTGTGTGATGGACTGGGCTACATCTACAATTCTTTCAGCCTCAGTTTCAATTTCAGTGCAGTGTATTGTCACGTGTACCGAGGTACAGCGATAAGCTTTTGTTTGTGTTGCTCTCCGGTCGGCAGAAAGACAATTACTCTCTACGGACAATTCCTTGCGGTATTGGGCAGAGCTGAAGTTGCAGTGTTGCAATGCAATAGATAGACACAAGATGCTGGAGTAACGCAGCGGGACAGGCAGCATCTCTGCAGAGAAGGAATGACCACCATTTACTGATCAGTTATTTATTTTAGCATAACAATGTAAGCTATTTTCATTTGATCAAACTTAACCGTTTCGGGTGGAGGCCCATCTTCAGACTGATGACTGGTCGGGTCTGCATCCCGATAGGATGCCATTCAAAAGCAGCAAGAAAAGCCACGTTGCCTTTGCTCATTGCATGTATTTGACAGTGATACTGCTGCAAGGGACATCAAATGCAATCAGTAACCCAGCCTCTCCTTATCATTTTGATGCAACTGAAAGAGAATATTGTTCCAGGGCAGAGAGCGGACTGAGTCTCGCATCCGGCAGCCCAGCGTTGGGACATCTGGTGAAATCTACTTTCGCTCCCCCCCACCTTTCAAGTTGTGCCAGGCTGTAAGTCAAACTGAGGTCCTACAGTTCTGCAGCAACTGTACGTAACTCTAGCTTGCCTTGCATCTGTTCCTCAGGAAGGGCGACAGAGATTGTCTTTAATACAGCAAATATTCCAACCAGCATTCCAACAGCCGCAGCAGTGAGCTGGGCTCCGCCGAGCGGCACTACACTTTGGTCGCCTGGAATCCAAGCAAAGATGTTTTCTTTTAACAAGATCAGCTATCTGCCCCTGATGTAAACTGAGAAATATGGAGACAAGTCTTCATCCCAGTGGGGATTACATTCTCATCATTACCGCATACTTGGAAAGACCCAGGGCAACAGAACGACATGCTGATCAGAGCCGGGAGACCATCAAGGAACACTCGAGAGGAAAAGAAAATGATTCCTCAGTTCAAACTAAAGACTTTATTTACACATGCTGTCTGTGTGGAGTTTGCATGTTCTCCCTCTGACCCGCGTGGGTTTTCTACGGGTGCTCCGGTTTCCTCCCACATTCCAAACAGGTAAATTGTCTCTAGTGGGTGTGGGATAGCGTTAGTGTGTGGGGACTCAGTGTGATGAAGGGCCTGTTTCCGCGCTGTATCTCCAAACTAAACTAACTCTAGACTTGTGAAAGAAAGAACTGGAGATGCTGGTTTAAATCGAAGGTAGACACAAAATGCTGGAGTAACTCAGCGGGTGAGGCAGCATCTCTGGAGAGAAGGAAAGGGCGACATTTCGGGTTGAGACCTTTCTTCAGACTTTACAGATACAACTTTTCAGACTAATCTTTACAGATACAACGTGGGAACTAGCCCTTCGGCCCACGGGTCCGTACCAACCAGTGATCAGACTGAGAGTCAGGGGAAGGAGACGAGAGATATAGACGGGGATGTAGAGAGATACAGAACAAATGTATGTAAGGTGCAAAAAAGTTACGATGATGAAGGACACAGGCCATTGTTAGCTGTGGGCTAGGAGAAAATGAGTTACAGACAATGAGACACACCAGGGTGACAGTGAAACTAGTACAGTGACTTGGGTGGGGCAGTTTTGGAGAGATAGTGGATGCAAGGTTTACTTGAAGTTAGGGATATCAATGTTCATACCGCAGGGGTGTAAGCTGCCCAAGTGAAATATGTGGTGCAGTTACGCCAATTTGCGCTGGGCCTCACTCTGACAGTGGAGGAGGCCCAGCACAGAAAAGTCAGCGTGGGAATGGGAAGTGGAGTTAAAGTGTTTGGCAATGTTTCTCACAGTACATCTGAGATGCGTACAGTTTTGGTCTCCAAATCTGAGGAAGGACATTATTGCCATAGAGGGAGTGCAGAGAAGGTTCACCAGACTGATTCCTGGGATGTCAGGACTGTCTTATGAAGAAAGACTGGATAGACTCGGTTTATACTCTCTGGAATTTAGGAGATTGAGAGGGGATCTTATAGAAACTTACAACATTCTTAAGGGGTTGGACAGGCTAGATGCAGGAAGATTGTTCCCGATGTTGGGGAAGTCCAGGACAAGGGGTCACAGCTTAAGGATAAGGGGGAAATCCTTTAAGACCGTGATGAGAAAGACTTTTTTCACACAGAGAGTGGTGAGTCTCTGGAACTCTCTGCCACAGAGGGTAGTTGAGGCCAGTTCATTGGCTATATTTAAGAGTGAGTTGGATGTGGCCCTTGTGGCTAAGGGGATCAGAGGGTATGGAGAGAAGGCAGGTACGGGATACTGAGTTGGATGATCAGCCATGATCATATTGAATGGCGGTGCAGGCTCGAAGGGCTGAATGACCTAATTTCTATGTTTCTATGTTTCTATGTACAGTGAAAAACGGCTGGGCTTGTATACATATACATAAAAACATAGAAACATAGAAACATAGAAACATAGAAAATAGGTGCAGAAGGAGGCCATTCAGCCTTTCGAGCCAGCACCGCCATTCATTGTGATCATGGCTGATCGTCCCCTATCAATAACCCGTGCCTGCCTTCTCCCCATATCCCTTGATTCCACTAGCCCCTAGAGCTCCAACCAACTCTCTCTTAAATCCATCCAGTGACTTGGCCTCCACTGCCCTCTGTGGCAGGGAATTCCATAAATTCACAACTCTCTGGGTGAAAAAGTTTTTTCTCACCTCAGTCTTAAGGGACCTCCCCTTTATTCTAAGACTGTGGCCCCGGGTTCTGGACTCGCCCAACATTGGGAACATTTTTCCTGCATTTAGCTTGTCCAGTCCTTTTATAATTTTATATGTTTCCATAAGATCCCCCTCATCCTTCTAAACTCCAGTGAATACAAGCCTAGTCTTTTCAATCTTTCCTCATATGACAGTCCCGCCATCCCAGGATGCATTCCATCCCCCGCGGTGCCCAGCGGTCCCGGAAATCCCCCAGCGTGCCCGTGGACAGCGCGTAGTCCCACTCTAACCCCACCCGGGCGCGGACATATCCCCGGAAAAGGGGCGGGCAGCCCTCTTCCGCCTGGCGCCGTGACTCGCGGAGGGCCAGCTTGGCCAGTCCCCTGTGCAAGCTCCCTTGTTTGTCCGTGTGATTCACTGCCAGAGTTTTTACTTATAGAATAGTTAGTAAAATAAAATACTGTTTCATTTGAAAATCTGGAGCATATCCTTCTGTACAGCGGATAATGGTTGTGCACAATCAGAACTATGAAAGGAAAAAAACAGAACTATGAAGCAGAGTTAAATGCCAAATAATGTGTGTCAAAGATAAAATCCTTAAAGAATGTTCCATCCAGATAATAGTTCTCCATTTGCCTCATGAAAAGATCAGTCTCTATCACCACATCAATAGAAGCTGAACGAGTGTCAAATAAATTAGTTTGCTCCACATAAATTTCATAAAGATTTAAAATTCTGTGTTACCGATATTCCCTAATGGTGTAATTAAACTGATTTAGTGCATGACCGAAGCAGGTGAAGCCATTCAAGGTTTGCATTCTTGTCAACGGAAGAAAGCTGTTATTGAAAACTCAATTACTCTTGCACCAGTTCTATGTGGATTTATAATTTATCACTATTGATAAATATTCCAACTTTGACCACAAGCTAAACTTCCTGTGGTACGATACTTGTTGCCAAAGTGGTCCCGTGTTTTTTTGCGCGACTCCTATTTAAATGCTGGGCAAAAACGTGTCGCATAACACTAGTCGAGCGCTGGTGGGAATTGTCTCTTGATCTGGAGTTTCAGTCTTGGAGAGCATGTCCTAATGAACATTGCTAACCGATTCTGAAAGTTCGTTCCTAAAACCAACCGTCTGACATTTTTGAGTATGTTCGTATTAACGCAATCATAGGTCTATTGTGAATTCTGATTTTATGCGTCATTCTTTATTTAACACTGAGTGAAACTGAAGTGGCTGAAAAGCTGGAGGAAAGGATAAACCATTGTTAGTTGTAAACGGGCCTGAGACTGACTAGTTCCTGAAACAAAGTTAACGTGGGGCGGCACGGTGGCGCAGCGGTAGAGTTGCTGCCTCACGGCGCCGGAGACCCGGGTTCCATCCCGACTACGGGCGCTGTCTGCACGGAGTTTGTACGTTCTCCCCGTGACCTGCGTGGGTTTTCACCGCGATCTCCGGTTTCCTCCCACACTCCAAAGACGTGCAGGTTTGTAGGTTAATTAGCTTTGGTAAAGATTGTAAATTGTCCCTAGTGTGTGTAGGGCGGCGTTATTGTGCGGGGATCGTGACCAGCACGGAGTTGGTGGGCCGAAAGGGCCTGTGTCCGCATTGTATCTCGAAACTAAAAACCTAAACTAAATTAATGCTTAACAAATAACTAACAAGAGAAATATTTTGTGCGGATCCATTTTGAAACATGCCACTGCACGTGCACACACAGCACACTGCACAAACAGTTAAATTTAGCTCTGAAGAAGGGTCTGGACCCGAAACGTCACCCATTCCTTCTCTCCAGAGATGCTGCCTTGAATTGAATTGAATTGAATTTATTGAATTTATTTGTCATTCCGACCTTTTGGTCTGAATGAAATTTCGTTCCCCTGCAGTCATACATATAATTTGAAAAATGACAGAAACACACAATAAACACAAATTTAACATCCACCACAATGAGTTCACCAAACACCTCCTCACTGTGATGGAAGGCAAAGTCTTAAAGGCTCTGTCTCTTCCCTCTTTGTTTCCCTCTGTGCCGAGGCGATCCAGGCTTCAGATGTTGTGACCGTACTGGGTGATGGTAAGTAAGTCAGTCCCACGGTTCAACCGAGCTCCGCGAACGGGCCGGTTCAACTCCGCGTCCCGGGGTGGTCGAAGCTGCCGCCCTCCAGACCAGCGGACGCAGCTGTTGTTGCGGGAGCTCATAAAAACAGGTCACCAACCTGTGAGCTGCGAGCTCCCGACGATGTCGTCCAGTGGTCCCGCGGCCGATTCCACCAGGCCCGTGGTCGCGGTCGGGCCGCTGCCACTGCCGCTGCCGCCGCTCCGGGACGGAGTCGGATCGCCGCCGCTGCTGCCGCTGGAACCGCTCCGGGACGGAGTCGGGTCGCCGCTGCTGCTACCTGTCCCGCTGAGATACTCCAGCATTCTGTGTCTACCCACAGTTAATTTTAGTTTAGGTTAGTTTATTGTCACGTGTACCGAGGTACAGTGAAAAGATTTTGTTGCGTGCTAACCAGTCGGCGGAAAGACTGGACATAATTACAATCGAGCCGTCCACAAGTCCAGCAAGGTCCAATAGTCTTCAGTCTCCAACGAGGAAGATAGTATTTCTATACCAAGATAACCGTTCTCAAACAAGAGTGTTTGAAGAATGGTCTCGTCCCGAAACGTCACCTGTTCCTTCTCTCCAGAGATGCTGCCTGTCCCGCTGAGTTACTCCAGCAATTTGTGTCTAGTTTTGGTTTGGTTCCTTGCTACACAAGAGTGTGGAATATTCAACGGTACAATCAAGACGACAATGAAATTCTTACTTCTGCAGCTTTACCATCCTATCGACCAGCAAAGACACTTTCAGGCAACTACAAACTTTCACACCATTCCCTCTGCTCCACAACACACCCCAGGGCACACCACCTACCATTCACTGAGAAGGTTCTGCCCTGGTCTGACAACTCAAAAATGCAGTGTCCCTAATGTATTCAACATGAGCTTGATACAGATACAGCACGGAAACAGGCCCTTCGGCCCATCCCGTACACCAGCACTCGCCGACACACACTAGGGACAATTTACCATTTTTTACCGAAGCCAATTAACCTACAAACCTGAACGTCTTTGGAGGGTGGGAGGAAACCGGAGCACCCGGAGAAAACCCACGCAGGTCACGGGGAGAACATACAAACTTCGTACAGACAGCACCCGTAGTCGGGATGGAACCCGGGTCTCTGGCGCCGTGAGGCAGCAACTCTACCGCTGCGCCCCCGTGCCGCTCTGACTTGGACCACGGAGGTTTCAGGCGGTATTTCTAAGCATAGAAATAAAATGGAATTGATTTGTCAATAAGAGATGAAACAAAAATGAAAAATAGATATCCCTGGAAGTATAAAGGATATATATAATTGAAGAATATCTTTTGAATTTATTATTTGCAACTTTATTCCATGGCATTGAATTGAAAACTTCAATATCTTGAATATTGAGTCATTAATAACGTGAAATGTCCCAATGCATCTCACAAGAGCATTGTCAACTATTATTTGACACCAAGTATAAATTCATACCAATCAAAAGTTTCAGCAACTTATGAGGAGTCACTTCAACAAAGCAGAGATGGAGAAACTGAATGGTTCAGTAAAAGACGCAGAGTGCTGGAGTAACTCAGTGGGTCAGGCAGCATCTGTGGAGAACACGGATAGGTGACGTTTCACAGAGTGCTGGAGTAACTCAGCGGGTCAGGCAGCATCTGTGGAGAACACGGATAGGTGACGTTTCACAGAGTGCTGGAGTA
Source organism: Okamejei kenojei (assembly GCA_035221665.1). Taxonomy (NCBI): domain Eukaryota; kingdom Metazoa; phylum Chordata; class Chondrichthyes; order Rajiformes; family Rajidae; genus Okamejei; species Okamejei kenojei. The sequence goes on from CM069144.1 coordinate 3,126,729, forward strand.
ACTCAGCGGGTCAGGCAGCACCTGTGGAGAACATGGATAGGTGACGTTTCACAGAGTGCTGGAGTAACTCAGCGGGTCAGGCAGCATCTGTGGGGAACATGGATAGGTGACGTTTCACAGAGTGCTGGAGTAACTCAGCGGGTCAGGCAGCATCTGTGGAGAACATGGATAGGTGACGTTTCACAGAGAGCTGGAGTAACTCAGCGGGTCAGGCAGCATCTGTGGAGAACATGGATAGGTGACGTTTCACAGAGTGCTGGAGTAACTCAGCGGGTCAGGCAGCATCTGTGGAGAACATGGATAGGTGACTTTTCAAGTCAGCACCATTCTACAGAAGAGAATTAGGAAAGGAATTGCAGTACTTCAGGCCAAGAACTTGTATATACATTTATGGGAAGCATTGATAGAGAAGACAGTCAGATCCTTTTCCCCAGGGTGGAATGTCCAACTCTTTGCGAGGCGGTGGAGAGTGATTCGGAATGCTGCTAGATGAGGTGACTAGAGTGGAGATGATGAGGGATTTCATTAGTCAGAGGGTGGGGAATCTCTGGAATTCTTTGCCACGGAAGGTTGCGGAGGCCAAGTCAGTGGATATTTGTTTTAAGGCAGAGATAGATAGATTTTGATGAGTACGGGTGTCAGGGGATCTTAATTCCCGGGATGGCGGGGCTGTCATATGCTGAGAGAATGGAGTGGCTGGGCGTGTACACTCTGGAGTTTAAAAGGATGAGAGGGGATCTTATTGAAACACATAAGATTATTGAGGGTTTGGACCAGGGGCCACAGTTTAAGAATAAGGAGTAAGCTATTTAGAACGGAGACGAGGAAACACTTTTTCACCCAGACAGTTGTGAGTCTGTGGAATCTTCTGCCTCAGAGGGTGGTGGAGGCCGGTTCAACTTTACTTCTCTAAAGTTTTCTTTACATTCAAGACAGAGCTAGATAGGGCTCTTAAAGATAGCAGAGTCAGGGGATATGGGGAGAAGGCAGGAACTGGGTACTGATTGGGGATGATCAGCCATGATCACATTGAATGGCGGGGCTGTCTCGAAGGGTCGAATGGCCTCCTCCTGCACCTATTGTCTATTGTCTATTGTCAGGGTTTACAGGGAGAAGGCAGGGGAATGTGGTTAGGAGCGAGAGTCATACGGTCATAAGGAATAGGTGGAGAATTTCTGGTAGTAATTTTAGATTTAGTGGGTAACGTTACACCACCATTCTGTAAATAGAGAAGGATTTGTAAATGGGACGAGCTCAGATGGGGCTATCGTCATAAGGTCATAAGGTCATGTGATGTGATCAGAATTAGGCCATTCGATCTATCAAGCCATTCAGTCACGGCTGATCTATCTCTCCAAGTCGATTAGTATTTTTAAAGCAGAGATCGACAGGTTTTTAATTAGTGAGGGTGTCAAAGGTTATGGGGAGGAGGCAGGAGAATGGGGTTGAGAGTGAAAGATAGATCAGCCATGATTGAATGGCAGAGTAAACTCAATGGGCTGAATGGCCTAATTCTGCTTTCCATCTTATGAATGATGATAGACAATAGACAATAGACAATATCTGCAGGAGTAGGCCATTTGGCCCTTCGAGCCAGCACCGCCATTCAATGTGGTCATGGCTGATCACCCCCAATCAGTACCCTGGGGGAGCGCTGTCTGAGTGAAATTCACACGGTGCAAAGCCAATGTGATACAGACACACACCGCGATGAACAGGAAGATTGGCGCTGTGATTAAGACGGTGAAAGCGCAGGGTACGGTAAGTCCTTTAAAAGAGAGGGGGGGGGAGAGGGGCGGGAGAGGGGGGAGAAGGAGTGGAGAAGGAGTGGAGACAGAGATACACGGCTGTGAAGTTTATTACACACGGTTATCCTTGGTTCTGAAAAGTACTGCTTTCGTTTTTTTCCCCAATGAGCCAATGAAATTCACCGGTCAGCACCGGCTACAACCTACGAGAACCTTCGACCTCCTGGCGACCAACCTACGGCACGACAATTCTCGCTACTCTCCATGGCGGCTTCATTCTAGTCGCCGCAAACTTTTCGACACGTTGAAAAATTCACGGCGACCATAATGAAAAATAATAATAATAATAAATTTATTTGTAAAGCACATTTAAAAGCAGGTCACGTTGACCAAAGTGCTTCACATTGGTGCAGATACTAATGTGCCACATACAATGGTACACAGATCTAACAATACACACATAAACTGTTTACAGCGCCCCCTCAGAGAGGCTCAGATATGCTAGGGAGTAGAAATAGATTTTGAGCCGTGACTTAAAGGAGTCGATGGAGGGGGCAGTTCTGATGGGGAGGGGGATGCCGTTCCACAGTCTAGGAGCCTGTGAGCCTGTGAAGAGCTTTGTGTACGTATGAGGAGCTTGAAGTTGATTCTGTACCGTACTGGGAGCCAGTGGAGAGAGGCCAGGTTCCGGGTGATGTGGTCCCGTTTACTGGTGCCTGTCGGAAGTCTCGCTGAGACGTTTTGGACCAGTTGCAGGCGGGACAGGGATGACTGGCTGATGCCAGTGTATAGGGAGTTGCAATAGTCAAGGCGGGAGGAGATGAATGCGTGGATGATTTTTTCAAGGTCGTTGAATTTGAGGAATGGTTTGGTGTTAGCTATGGTACGAAGCTGGAGGAAACCAGCTTTCACCACAGAGTTGACTTGTTTGTCAAACTTTAATGCGGAGTCAAATATCACGGCAAGGTTTAACGAGGCCGCAACTAGCTCCGGGAATGCGGGACTCCTCACGACCATGAAGGCGACTCCCTGGCCACCACCCGCAAACATACGGCGACCGTGTGGCAACCGCAGAGTCTCCTGCAGTCACCTAAAAAGTGGCCTAAGTGGGACAGGCCCATAACTGCGTTAATAACTGATTCAAGGCACGTGTTTAAAGACAAGCTAATACTTAGAGATGCCTCTGAAAGGTGAAATAAACAGGAAGTACTCGACGAGAAATTCCAGAGTCGGGTCTGTATCCCCGTAATCCTGGCCCAGTTGTTCAACTGTAACGTTTCCACTTATAAGTTCCAGAAGGAGGCAGAGAAATCAGATCCCAAGACTCCTCATCAACTCGTCTATTTATACTAAGCAATGCAATAAGTAAGACTAAAACTAGAAAGGTAATTTTCCCGTCCCACTGGGGGCTACGCTCGCTGGCGGCAGGCATTAATATTAATGGCTGGACAATGGCGGGCACCGTGCCCGAGATTCCTTGGCTCACAAATCTGATAAGCGGCACTCCCCAACGGCAGAGTAGACAGAGAAAATCATCCTTTAATTGTAAGAGCCAATTTAAATTGTAAATTAAGTGCAGATTTTCTGCATTTTGGATCTGATTCAACCATTTTAACCATCTACAAAGACACTTCTCTCAGACAGAGAGACCAGGTTATTTCAGCTGCTCCTGCAGGTCTCATTCAAGGAATCCCGTGTAGGACTGCAGACGCTGGCTTACACCGAAGATAGACCACAACATGCTGGAGTAACTCAGCGGGTCAGGCAGCATCTGTGGAGAACATGGATAGGTGACGTTTCACAGAGTGCTGGAGTAACTCAGCGGGTCAGGCAGCATCTGTGGAGAACATGGATAGGTGACGTTTCACAGAGTGCTGGAGTAACTCAGCGGGTCAGGCAGCATCTGTGGGGAACATGGACAAGTGACGTTTCACAGAGTGCTGGAGTAACTCAGCGGGTCAGGCAGCATCTCATGGGAGAGGGGAATGGGTGACGTTTCAGGTCGAGATTGAATAAGGGAGTGATGCATAGGTTCACCAGGTTAATCCCCAGGATGGCGGGACTGTGATATGTTGATAGAATTGAGCGGCTGGGCTTGCATACTCTGTAGTTTAGAAGGACGAGAGGGGATCTTTTTAAAACATATAAGATTATTAAGGGTTTGGACACATTAGAGGCAGGATACATGTTCCCGATGTTGGGGGAGTCCAGAACCAGGGGCCACAGTTTAAGAATAAGGGGTAAGCCTTTTAAAACGGAGATAAGGAAACACGTTTTCACACAGAGAGTTGTGAGTCTGTGGAATTCTCTGCCTCAGAGGGCGGTGGAGGCCAGTTCTCTGGATACTTTCAAGAGAGAGATATATAGGGCTCTTAAAGATAGTGGAGTCAGGGGATATGAGGAGAAGGCAGGACCGGGGTACTGATTGGGGATGATCAGCCATGATCACATTGAATGACGGTGCTGGCTCGAAGGGCCGAATGGCCTACTCCTGCACCTGTTGTTTATTGTCTATTGACCCAAAACGTCACCCGTTCCTATTCAGAGACGCTGCCTGTCCCGTTGCGTTTCACCAGCATTTTGTGCCTCATTGATGAATCACATATGATATCGTATCTGCGTCCACCACCAACCGTGGCAGCACGTTCCAGGGACCCACCACCCTCTGTGTGAAAAATATCTTGCCGCACACAGCTCCTTTAAACTTTGACCCTCTCACCTTAATGCCAAGTTACCGAACATGATGCCAAATTAAATTAATGTCATCAGCTACTTTGTGACTTTTTCTGTAAACCAGCGACTGCAGCCTCATTCAACGTGATGATGGCTGATCATCCCCAATCAGTACCCCGTCCCTGCCTTCTCCCCATATCCCCTCAGCCCTCTGGCTCCTCCTCTTCCTTTCTTCTCCCCCCCCCACCCTACATCAGTCTGAAGAAGGGTTTTGGCCTGAAACGTTGCCTATTTCCTTCGCTCCATAGATGCTGCCTCACCCGCTGAGTTTCTCCAGCACTTTTGTCTACATTTGATTATCCAGCATCTGCAGTTCCTTCTTAAACAGTTCACTACTCCTGCACCTATTGTCTATTGTCTAACTTTCCACCTTCATCTTCAACATAGATCCTCTGGTTTTCAATTCCTCTACTGTGTGTGAGAAACTGGATACTGCTGCCTTTTTGCATTTACTTTGCCCAAACATTATACCAATTGCATAGACTTCCAGCAGCCCTGCCTTTATTATTAAAGATTGCAATCTACAAATTAATTCCTCATCTCTGGAATTTACTGCCAATTTACAAATTTTCCGCTCAAATTGTGTCTGGACTGTTAATCGAAGAAGTCTAACGGGCCTGTCCCACTTAGGCGATTTTTTTAGACGACTACAGGCGACTAGTTTGTCGTCACATGTTCGCCGGCAGTCGCCGGGAGTCGTCTCCTCAGTCGCGCAAAAAGTCGTAGCGTCTTTCTGGTCGCCGCTGGATTTTCAACGTGTTGAAAATGTTCGGGGACAGTGTGTTTGACTCCAACGAGCGTGGCTTGACTTCTCCTGACGTAGGTGCTGTCGTAGGTTGTCGCCAGGATGGCGTAGCTGGTCACCGGTTTTTCGGCGACCTGCTCCGACTATGACAGTCGCCGACCGTCGCCTAAATAAATCACCAAGTGGGACAGGCCCATTAAGAGTCAATAGACAATAGAGACAATAGACAATAGAGACAATAGACAATAGGTGCAAGAGTAGGCCATTCGGCCCTTCGAGCCAGCACCACCATTCAATGTGATCATGGCTGATCATCCCTAATCAGTATCCCGTTCCTGCCTTCTCCCCATAACCCCTGACTCCGCTATCTTTAAGAGCCCTATCTAGCTCTCTCTTGAAAGCTCCACAGAACCGGCCTCTGAGGCAGAGAATTCCACAGACTCACAATTCTCTGTGTGAAAAAGTGTTTCCTCAACTCCATTCTAAATGGCTTACCCTTTATTATTGAACTGTGGCCCCTGGTTCTGGACTCCCCCAACATCGGGAGCATGTTTCCTGCCTCTAGCATGTAAAAACCCTTAATAATCTTATATGTTTCAATAAGATCCCCTCTCATCCTTCTAAACTCCAGAGTATACAAGCCCAACCTCTCCATTCTCTCAGCATATGACAGTCCCTCCATCACGGGAATTAACCTGGTGAACCTACGCTGCACTCCCTCAATAGCAAAAATGTCCTTCCTCATATTAGGGGACGAAAACTGCACACAATACTCCAGGTGTGGTCACACTAGGGCCCTGTACAACTGCAGAAGGACCTCTTTGCTCCTATACTCAACTCCTCTTGTTATGAAAGGTGTAGGTTCTGTCGTAGGTTGTCGCCAGGATGATGTAGGCTGTCGCCGGTTGTTATGTGTACATTATCTTTAACTCCTTGGGTCAGCCATCTTCTGTGGAGGGAATGGACAGAGGACGATTCAGATTGAGGCCCCTCTTTGTCCTGAAGAACATCGTCTGTCCATTCCCTCCACAGATGCTGCCTGACCCACTGAGTTCCTCCAGCACTCTTTATTGCTCAAGATTCCAGTCACTCCATTTTCTTGTATCTACGGATTCTTATTTCTGTAACTTCAGCTAATAAACCAATAACCATCTATTTTAAGTCTGAGGAAACAAAACATCACCTGTCCGTGTTCTACAGGAATGCCGCCTGACCTGCTGAGTTACTCCAGCAGTTTGTGTCTTTACTTGGTAAACCTCTTCCCGATGTTGGGGGAGTCCAGAACCAGGGGCCACAGTTTAAGAATAAGGGGCCGGCCATTTAGAACGGAGACGAGGAAACACTTTTTCACACAGAGAGTTGTGAGTCTGTGGAATTCTCTGCCTCAGAGGGCGGTGGAGGCCGGTTCTCTGGATACTTTCAAGAGAAAGCTAGATAGGGCTCTTAAAGATAGCGGAGTCAGGGGATACGGGGAGAAGGCAGGAACGGGGTACTGATTGGGGATGATCAACCATGATCACAATTGAATGGCGGTGCTGGCTCGAAGGTGGCCTACTCCTGCACCTATTGTCTATTGTCTAAACCAGAATCTGCAGTTCCTTGCTTCTACATCTATTTTTAGTCGTTCCCAACCATTGATTACAAATGATTCACCTTTAAGCAGGATAAAGAACTGTTTTGATTTTTCAGAGGGTGGTGGCTGTGTGGAATGAGCTTCCAGCAGAAGTGGTGGAGGCAGGATCGATTTTAACATTTAAGAGTAAAGTGGATAGGTATATGGACATGAAGGGAATGGAGGGGTATGGTCTGAGTGCAGGTAGATGGGACTAGGGGAAAACAAATGGTCGGCACGGACTGGAAGGGCCAAGAGGGCCTGTTTCCGTGCTGTAATTGTTATATGGTTATATGGTTAATATCCATCTTATCAATTATCAACGGTACATCGTGCAATTACATTTCATGATACCATATTTGTACAAACCAATATGGGAGTGTTTGTTCAGTGTTTGAAACAACTAGCAGTTAGTGTTGTCAAGCATGGACGGAGCAGCACTGCGGCACAGCGGTAGAGTTGCTGCCTCACAGAACCAGAGACACGGCTTTACGGGCGCTGTCTGTTTGCACCTTCTCCCCGTGACCTGCGTGGGTTTTCTCCGGGTGCTCCGGTTTCCTCCCACACTCCAAAGACGTGCAGGTTTGTAGGTTAATTGGCTTGGTAAAAATTGTAAATGTCCCTGTTGCGTGTAGGATAGTGTTAAGGGCCTGTCCCACATTAAGGGCCTGTCCCACATTAAGGGCCTGTCCCACTTATGCGACTTTTCCGGCGACTGCCGGCACCCGCCATCGAAAATGTTCAACATGTTGAAGACCCAGCGGTGACCAGAAAGACGCTACGCCTCTTTGGGGGACTGAGGGGACGACTCACGATCATACAGGCGACATGTCGCGGGGGGAAGCCTGTATGGTCGTGAGTAGTCGCCCAGAGAGTCGTACCTTGTTCTGGTCTCCGCTGGATTTTCAACATGTTGAACATTTTCGGCCACCTGCAACGACCTATGACGGGTGCCGGCAGTCGCCGATAAAGTCACGTAAGTGGGACAGGCCCGTAAGTGTGCGGGGATCGCTGGTCAGTGGGCCGAAGGGCTTGTTTCCGCGCTGTATCTCTAAGCTAAACCAAACTAAACTAAACCAAACTCTGTCAATAGACTGTTAATAAGTTTCTCAAATGAAATCCTCATTTCCAACTTACATAAGCTGCATTGGGCCTACATATACAAAAATGCTGGAGAAACTCAGCGGGTGAGGCAGCATCTATGGAGTGAAGGAATAGGTGACGTTTCGGGTCTCAACCCAAAACCTCACCAATTCCTTTGCTCCATAGATGCTGCATCACCCGCTGAGTTTCTCCAGCATTTTTGTCGACATTCGATTTTTCCAGCATCTGCAGTACCTTCTTAAACATTGGGCCTACATAGAGGCACATAGCATACCAAGATCTTGTTGTTCCGATTTTAACAAGATGAACACTTTAAATGGTTATGAGTAATCTTGCTGTGTTGACATAAAAGCTCTACAGCTCAAAGAACGGATCAGAAAACATTGCCACGCAGCGTCATACAGCATGGAAACAGGCCCTTCAGCCCAACATCCATGCTGTCCACAATGTCCCGTCTAAGTTAGACCCATCTAAGATGATGATAGACCCATCTAAGATGACTATGGAGAGGATGTTTCCACTAGTGGGAGAGTCTAGAACTCGAGGTCACAGCCTCAGAATTAAAGGACGTTCTTTTCGGAAGGAGATGTGGAGGAATTGTTTTAGTCAGAGGGCGGTGAATCTGTGGAATTCTTTGCCACAGAAGGCTGTGGAGGCCAAGTCAGTGGATATATTTAAGGCAGAGATAGATAGATTCTTGATTAGTACGGGTGTCAGGGGTTATGGAGAGAAGGCAGGCGAATGGGGTTGAGGAGGGAGAGATAGATCAGCCACGATTGAATGGCGGAGTAGACTTGATGGGCCGATTGGCCTAATTCTGCTGCTATCACTTATGACCTCATGACCTTATGACGATCTAAGTCCCATCTAAGCTCGTCCCATTTGCAAATCCTTCTCTATTTACAGAATGGTGGTGTAACGTTACCCACTAAATCTAAAATTGAGACCACAAATTTAAACTAATGGCAATTGCCATCGATATATTTAGAGTATATTACACTTTAAGATTTAAATACACATCTCTGCGATGTATTTTGATATCCAAATATAAATCTCTGCTATTCGGACTCGCATTCAATTTATTTTGCCTTCGCTACACTTCATCCATAATTACTTATCTTTGTCTTGAAGATCATTTGTGATTACATTTAAACAAAAACAGATTTAAGTTTGAAGTCGCTTCAAAACGGTAGAACTTTAAAAAAGGCTTTGCAAGGAGATTTCCAATTAGAAACACATTGACATGAAAAGCCAAGAAATATCATTACTCAACGAGAGAAGAGAGGTCGACATCAAAGGTGGTGTCTAGTTCCAAAGCAGCACAAACCAACGCCATTTGTTTAAAACTAAGAAATAAGATTCGTAAAATAACAAAGGTTTGCTGCTTTGCTCATTAATTACCTGTGGGATAACATTTTATACCATTATTTCACAGTAGGGGAAAGTTTACTACAGGTACTATTGTAACATGTAAGAAATATGTAGACAGGTACAAGGACAGGTTTAGAGGGATCTGGGCCAAACGCAGGTAGGTGGGACTAGTGTACATGTTGGTTGGAGTAACTCAACCCGAAACGTCGCCTATCTCCTTTGCTCCTTAGATGCTGCTGCACCCGCTGAGTTTCTCCAGCTTTTTGTGTACCCTAGTGTACATGTTGGTTGGAGTAACTCAGCAGGTCAGGCAACATCTGTGGAGAACATGGATAGGTGACGTTTCACAGAGTGCTGGAGTAACTCAGCGGGTCAGGCAGCATCTGTGGAGAACATGGATAGGTGACGTTTCACAGAGTGCTGGAGTAACTCAGCGGGTCAGGCAGCATCTGTGGAGAACATGGATAGGTGACGTTTCACAGAGTGCTGGAGTAACTCAGCGGGTCAGGCAGCATCTGTGGAGAACATGGATAGGTGACGTTTCACAGAGTGCTGGAGTAACTCAGCGGGTCAGGCAGCATCTGTGGAGAACATGGATAGGTGACGTTTCACAGAGTGCTGGAGTAACTCAGCGGGTCAGGCAGCATCTGTGGAGAACATGGATAGGTGACGTTTCACAGAGTGCTGGAGTAACTCAGCGGGTCAGGCAGCATCTGTGGAGAAAGAGGATGGGTGATGTTTCAGGTCAGGACCCTTCTTCAGACTGACCTAGGGAAGGGTCTCGACTCGAAACGCCACCCATCTATTTTTCTTCAGAGATGCTACCTGTCCCGCTGAGTTAGTCCATCACTCTGTGACCATTTATGGCCTGAACCAGCATCTGCTGTTCTTTGTTTCTACATTCCCTCTCGTGCCCTTTCTCTCTCGCCGTAAGCATGGGTGACCAAACTCTGGACCCCAGGAAGTGGTCTCAGGTTGAAGGTAGGAATGACGGTGAGAGCTTCAGCTTTAAGGCAAGAACAAGATTGTTCATTTTCACAAATGCTGCAGCTCAGTTTCACGACACATCTAGAAATGAGTCACGTATTCAGCTGCTGTTGTGTTAAAAGCCTCAGAGAAAATCAGGACCAATTGCCATTGCTGACAGCAAACTGTGGAAGATGTTTCAAAGTAGCAGTGAGAGGAGTTCTCATCTGCCGGCCTTCCACAGTGTCAAGTCAACATCAGCAGCCAGCAAACCAATGGGCGCTTGGCATTAAACTCCAATGCCTCTCCTTATGGGCCTGTCCCACGTAGGTGACTGTCAGAGTGGAACACACATACACATCACTTCCTTCACCAGCCCGTTATGCAGGCGGGGGACAGGGCAGGCGGGGGGAGCGCTGTCTGAGTGAAATTCACACGGTGCAAAGCCAATGTGATACAGACACACACCGCGATGAACAGGAAGGTTGGCGCTGTAATTAAGACGGTGAAAGCGCAGTGTATGGTAAGTCCTTTAAAAGAGGGGGGGGGGAGGGGGGAGAGGGGCGGGTTAGGGGGGTTAGAGTGGGGAGAGAGGGGGAGAAGGAGTGTAGACGACTTTTAAGAAGCCAGAGATACACGGCTGTGAAGCTCGGCGGACATTTAACATTACCGGTCGGTTATCCTTGGTTCTGAAAACTACTGCTTACGTTTTTATTCCCCAATGAGCCAATGAAATTCACCGGTCAGCACCGGCGACAACCTACGACCTCCAGCCGACCCAGCGGGTCAAAAACTTCAAATTTCTCGGACTGCACATCTCAGAGGACCTGGGCTGGACTGTGAACACCACCCACATTATTAAAAAGGCCCAGCAGCGTCTGTTCTTCCTGAGAACGCTGAAGAGAAACAGACTCCCTCCACCTCTGCTGGAAAACTTTTACCATTGCACAATAGAGAGTGTCCTGACCTACGGATGCACGGTGTGGTATGCCAGCTGCACCGCATCTGAGAAGAAACAACTGCAGCGGGTCATCAAGACTGCTCAGTGGATCATCGGCTCCCCACTTCCACGCTTGGAGGAGATCTACTCAAGCCGTCTCCTCCATCGGGCCAAAAAGATCCAGGATGACCCCACCCACCCAGGGCACTCTCTATTCTCCATCCTCCCTCTGGCAGACTCAGAGTCATGAGAGCACGTACCAACAGACTGAAGAACAGTTTCTTCCCCATGGCTGTGAAGAGTCTGCTACAGTAAACTATGACACCCCCCCCCCCACACACACACACACACACACACACACATACATACACACACACACACTACCACCTTCAGCCAACGGACAATAACTTCTGCACTTAAAAACACAATCTTTTTCATTCATTTACCAAACTGTACTTGCACTTTACTGTTTTTATTGTACTTTTTATTTATTTATTTATTTTTATCTCTTTTTACGATTTATGCTTGGTGCTGCTACAGAAGGAGATGCTGCCAAACGAAATTTCGTTGTATATTGTACAATGACAATAAAGGATTCATTCTTCTAGGACCTCCTGGCGACCAACTTACGGCACGAGAATTCCCGCTACTCTCCATGGCGGCTTCATTCTGGTCGCCGCTACCGTTTCAACACGTTGAAAAATTCACAGCGACCAATATGAGGCCGCGACTAGTTCCCAGAATGCGGGAACTCCTCGCGACCGTGACGGCGACTCCCCGGCAACCGCCCGTGAACATGTGGCGAACATGTGGCGAACATGTGGCGACCGCATAGTCCCCTGCAGTCACCTAAAAAGTCGCCTAAGTGGGACAGGCCCATAAGACACCATTTCATGAGTCCACTCTGGGTCTCCTATTTTTTTTCTCTAGCCTCTCCGTTCTTCTTTACACCTTCTCTTTACTTTCCAATAGCATTCGTGAAAGCTGACCGGAATGCAACAGATCCACATTGAGCCTATTTTCATCAAGGCTGAAGCAATATCTAAGCAGTATAAACTCCAGATTCAGGGACAGTTTCTCACCAGCTATTCTTGCTATTGAGGGAGTGCAGCGTAGGTTCACCAGGTTAATTCCCGGGATGGCGGGACTGTCATAAGCTGAGAGAATGGAGCGGCTGGGCTTCTGTACTCTGGAGTTTAGAAGAATGAGAGGAGATCTTATTGAAACATATAAGATTATTAAGGGTTTGGACACACTAGAGGCAGGAAACATGTTCCCGATGTTGGGGGAGTCCAGAACCAGGGGCCACAGTTTAAGAATAAGGGGTAAGCCATTTAGAACGGAGACGAGGAAACACTTTTTCACACAGAGAGTTGTGAGTCTGTGGAATTCTCTGCCTCAGAGGGCAGTGGAGGCCGGTTCTCTGGATACTTTCAAGAGAGAGCTAGATAGGGCTCTTAAAGATAGCGGAGTCAGGGGATATGGGGAGAAGGCAGGAACGGGGTACTGATTGGGGATGATCAGCCATGATCACAATGAATGACGGTGCTGGCTCGAAGGGCTGAATGGCCTCCTCCTGCACCTATTGTCTATTGTCTATTTTCTATCAGACCACCACACTATCCTCTCATCAACTGGAGAGTGGACCTGACCTCCCATCGACCACACTATCTTTAATCAGACATTACCTTGCACTAAACGTTACACCCATTGTCCTGTGTCTGTACACAGTGGGCAGCTCGATGGTTGGAAGGAACTGCAGATGCTGGTTTACATCGAAGATAGGCACAAAATGCTGGAGTAACTCAGCGGGACAGGGAGCATCTCTGGAGAGAAGGAATAGGTGACGTTTTGGCTCGAGACCATGCATTATGGGCCTGTCCCACATAGACGACTCTTTAGGGGACTGCCAGGGACTAGTTTTAATGGAATTCACCTTCGACATCACCTACGCAAGCAAAAACTGTTGCCACTGTCGCCGAAAAATGTTCAACCTGTTGAAAACTTTGCGGCAGTCGCCTGTAGTCGTCGAAAAAATCGCCTAAAGTGGGACAGGCCCATTAGGGATAGCGTTAAAGTTAGGGTTAGTCTGAAGAAGGGTCTCAACCCGAAACGTCACCCATTCCTTCCCTCCAGAGATGCTGCCTGTCCTGCTGAGTTACTCCAGCATTCTGCGTCTATCTTCGATTTAACATAGAAATGTAGAAAATAGGTGCAGGAGTAGGCCATTCGGCCCTTCGAGCCAACACCGCCATGATCAATATGATCATGGCTGATATCATCCTGAATCAGTACCCCCGTTCCTGCTCTCACCCCATATCCCTTGACTCCGTTAGCCCTAGAGCTAAATCTGACTCTCTCTTTCCAGTTTAAACCAGCATCTGCAGTTCCTTCCTACACAGGTGATCTTGTACAGTCTTTCCTCTGGCTGGTTAGCACGGGACAGAAAAGCTTTTCACTGTACCTCAGCCGATGTGCCAATAAACTAAAGCCCACCCCTGGCCTCTGACCTTTGTCTGCCCCCGTCCATTTGGGCTGGTCACCCTGCATTCTGCATCCATCAGGCTCGGAGATGTGACTAAAGGGCGAGCCAAGGTCCCACTTACGTGACCTTGGTTCGTAAATTATGCAACCTCGTGGTCGCTTTAGGCGTACGGGCACCATATGGCCGCCGCGGGGCCGGTCCCACTTAGAAGCGCGGAGCTGTGCGGGGCTGGTCGTGACATCGCGCGGGGCTCGAAATTCCGACAGTGGCCAAAATCTTCGCGCGCCAACGACCTGTCGGCACGCAGGCGCATTGCGGTCGTACGCATCGTCTTGACGTCGTATGCAGCGTCATGACGGCGTACGCCTAGCGGGTGGCGTTGCGCGATGACGTCACCGCCCGGCGTGGCGTTGCGTGATGAAGTCACCGCCCGACGCCGTGCGACACCCAAACTCACTCGGCCCGCCTCCTGCCCAGCTGATTGGTAAGCATGACGCAAATAATGTCACGCGTGAACTTAGCGCGCACTTAGCGCGTACTTAGCACGAACTACGCGTGAACTCCGCTTCCGTTTGGTCGCGCCAAGCGTGCAATCGCGTACAAGTGGGACGGGCCCTTAAAGCTGCGTCTGTCTGTGTTGGCAGCTGGCACTGATTACTGGCGTGAGCTGGCCCAGGCAGTTGTGGCCGATCAGCTGAGCGGGTTTAACGCCGGCTGGTTTGGTGCAAGCAAGCGGCTTTACCCCGGTTTCACCTCACCGCTATTGGCAACGACAGCCCCTCCAACTTCACCGGCTTCAGGAAAACCAGGCATCACGAATGCACTACCCGATGTCGCCGTTAGCTTCATCGCTGATAAATGAGATGGTGCAGATGTCTGCTGCAAACTTAACTCTGGTGTAAAAACAGGAACCGAGTGATTTCCCAGCCTGCCGAACACAACGGTAGATTTACATTTGATCTCTAATGGAAGAATGTTAACACCTGCTTGCAGAACTAACTTACCATCCCATAATATTCCACGCTTGGGTTCATTTTGTGTGCATGTCACAGTTTAATTTGGATGTAGATGACGGTTCTGTTCTCAGCAGCAAGACTACCTCTCAACAATTAACAATGACATTTCCGTCTGCATCAACAGTTCATTTATCTGCTCAGGTACAAACGGTAAAGTGACACAGAAGCATTTAGGCGAGGAGAGGATGCAGCACAGAAACGCATCACAGGGCCTCTTGAGCATGGCACGTGGCGCAGCGGTAGAGTTGCTACCTCACGGCGCCAGAGGCCCGGATTCAATCCCGGCTATGGGTCCTGTCTGTACGCAATTCTTTACGTTCTCCCCGTGACCTGCGTGGGTTTTCTGCGGGTGCTCCGGTGTCCTCCCACACTCCAAAGACGTACAGGTTTTTTTTAGGTTCATTGGCTTGGTGTAAATGTGTAAATTGTCCCGTGTGTGTGTAGGATAGTGTTAAGGGCCTGTCCCACTTGGGCCGTCATTTACACGACAGGCCGGTAGTGACTGACGCGCGACGGCCGCGCGCTTCATCATGCGTCCGCACAGCCGTCTGGAGCGTGTGACGTCATTTGAAGATGGACACAAGATGCAGAGTAACTCAACGGGACCGGCAGCATCTCTGGAGAGAAGCAATGGGTGATGTTTCGCGTCGAGACTCTTCTTCAGTCTGAAAGAAGGTCTCGGCCTGAAACGTCACCCATTGCTTCTCTCCAGAGATGCTGCCGGTCCCGCTCAGTTACTCCTGCATCTTGTGTCCATCTTCAATTTTCATTGTCCAGCTCTGGGAGTAGGAGTGGGGGGCCGATCTGGATCCGCAACGGCCGTGAGCCCCAGGCCGAGCTCGGCGACCGTTTGCCT
The DNA here is from genome assembly GCA_035221665.1 of Okamejei kenojei. Taxonomy (NCBI): domain Eukaryota; kingdom Metazoa; phylum Chordata; class Chondrichthyes; order Rajiformes; family Rajidae; genus Okamejei; species Okamejei kenojei. The sequence goes on from CM069144.1 coordinate 3,142,305, forward strand.
GCTTCTGCTGCTGTTGGAGGTGAGACGTTGCGTCGCGCCAGGGTCTTGGGCCTGTCCCACTTTGGCCGTCAGTTATGTGACAGGCCGGTGGCGCGGGAAGATTTAGTGCAGGACGAAGTCCACACTCCTCCACATCACTCCATCCGCCTGTCCCGCACTACCCACGCGCTAGCAGGTAGCGTAAATGGCGTGCGAATGACGGGCAAGTGGGTCAGGCCCTTTAGTGAGTGGTCCCACTTGGTCATGCGGACACGGGGGGGGCGAAGGGCCTGTTTCCGCGCTGTATCTCTAAATGGAGATTATCCCAAAACTCTCAACTGAAGAAAGGTCGGTGAGCCCCCGGCGGGCCAAAGAAACGCTTCAAGGACAATATCAAGAACAGTCTGAAGAAATTCCACGTCACATCGAGCAACTGGGAGCACATTGCACTGGACAGGCGCTCCTGGAGGAAATCCGTGCAGGAAGGAGCTGCACGTCACGAAACGGAGCTACGCCGTGTCGCAGAGACAAAGCGACAGCACCGTAAGGAGAGAGAGAAGGGAGCCCGACAACTACCGACCACCGCCAGTCTCCACTGCCCATGTTGTACCAAGGTGTGTGGATCGAGGATCAGCCTCTACAGACATCTGCAGACCCACCAGTAGACGGCCCTATGGAGAGGAGAGGACAGTCATACTCGTTTCCAGTGACCGTCAATGATGATGATGTCTAGACTAGACTAAACTAAACTAAACTAAAATGGAAACGGGCCCCTTGTCCCACCTCATCCAAGATGCCCCATCTACCCTAGTTCCATCGTTTCACTTTTGACCCTCCGACCCGTTCCTCTCCCTGTCCCTGCCCTAATGCCTTCAATGCTGTTATTGTTGGCAGCCCACCCATTTCACGAACCCACTAAACCACGCCAGCGGTCAGTGAATATTGTCCGAACATCGGATTTTCCGCTGTGGTCATTTCTGTCATTCACTCAGCGGAATAGGTCCAAGGAATTTCCGTTTCGCTCCGCGTTCGGTGGTTCAAGGTACTAATTGCGCCCATCAGTTACTTCAGCAAAGTGCTGCCAACAACTGTGAACGATCGCAGCCTTAAAATAATAAACTCCTCCACGCTGAGATTCATTAATCTAAAGATTGTCACGGAGCTAAAACGAAAATACACAAATATTTCCTCCTTTCATTCCACAGTTATATTTAATTTGCAGCAGAATAATACACAGGCCGGTATAATTGATGGCAGCTCCGTGCTTTCTTCAAACTGTGCACTGATACATTTCTAACATTCGCACAAAAGTGCAAAAATATCAGCTTCAAAAGACTTTCCCAACGGTCCGGGCAATTCCTAACTAATGATATTCCATATCTCCGCAGCCGCATATTTGAAAAACATGCACACACACTTGCAGGAAGAATGGGCTTGTCAAAAGTTCAAGCTGTCAGTTAGAACAGCTAGCTCTTACAAAATAAAAGATACACCTGCCTCAGAATTGATTTGGGTTAACAGGTGGTTTTAGACTATAGACAATAGACAATAGGTGCAGGATTAGGCCATTCGGCCCTTCGAGCCAGCACCGCCATTCACTGTGATCATGGCTGATCATCCACAATCAGTACCCCGTTCCTGCCTTCTCCCCATATTCCCTGACTCCGCTATCTATAAGAGATCTATCGAGCTCTCTCTTGAAAGTATCCAGAGAACCGGCCTCCACCGCCCCCTGAGTAGGTACGTTACAAAACTTACCTTTAGCGGCGCTGCAGTTCTGTCGCTGCCCGTGTGCGCGACTTTGGCGCCTTTGAGAGGGGGCCGGGTTTAAAATGCCGTTTACTCCAGACCATTCAAATCGATTAATCTCAGGGGGTTTAGTTGCTGAAAGAAATCGTTCCGATTGAACGCCCTTTGATTCTGAATGTTTAAGAAGGAACTGCAGATGCTGGAAAAGTCAAAGGTTGACAAAACTGCTGGAGAAACTCAGCGGGTGAGGCAGCATCTATGGAGCGAAGGAATAGGTGATGTGTCGGGTCGAGACCCTTCTTCAGACACGTCACCTATTCCTTCTGTCCATTAATGCTGCCTCACCTGCTGAGTTTCTCCAGCAGTTTTGTCTACTTTCCTTTAGTTCTGAGGCTATGCCCCTGGCCATTTCCAACATTCATACAAGTGGATGAGGTGAAAGTGGAAGATTCTCCCACTAGTCGAAACATCCTCTCCCCATCCATTCAATCCAGGCCTTTCACAGTTCATGCATAGAAGGTGCAGGTGACATAGGAGGCTGAGGGGTGACTGTATTGAGGCGTACAAGACCACGAGGGGCATGGATAAAGTGAATGCTTCACCCAGGGTAGAGGATTCTAAAACTAGAGGGCACAGGATTAAGGTGAGAGGGGAAAGATTGTAGAGGGATCTCAGGGGCAACTTTTCCACTCAGAGGGTAGTCCGTATCTGAACAGCTGCCAAAGGAAGCTGTGGAAGTGGATGCAATTACAACTTTTAAAAGGCTCTTGGACAGATATATACTGTAGATAGGAAGGGTTTGGAGGGCTATGGGCCAATGCAGGTAAATGGGACTAGTATTCATAACAAGAGGATTTCAGTATAGGAGTAAAGAAGTTCTTCTGCGGTTGTATAGGGCTCTGGTGAGACCACATCTGGAGTATTGTGTACAGTTTTGGTCTCCTAATTTGAGGAAGGACATCCTTGTGATTGAGGCAGTGCAGCGTAGGTTCACCAGATTGATCCCTGGGATGGCGGGACTGTCATATGAGGAAAGATTGAAAAGACTAGGCTTGTATTCACTGGAGTTTAGAAGGATGAGGGGGAATCTTATAGAAACATATAAAATTATAAAAGGACTGGACAAGCTAGATGCAGGAAAAAATGTTCCCAATGTTGGGCGAGTCCAGAACCAGGGGCCACAGTCTTAGAATAAAGGGGAGGTCATTTAAGACTGAGGTGAGAAAAAACGTTTTCACCCAGAGAGTTGTGAATTTATGGAATTCCCTGCCACAGAGGGCAGTGGAGGCCAAGTCACTGGATGGATTTAAGAGAGAGTTAGATAGAGCTCTGGGGGCTAATGGAGTCAAGGGATATGGGGAGAAGGCAGGCACGGGTTATTGATAGGGGATGATCAGCCATGATCACAATGAATGGCGGTGCTGGCTCAAAGGGCCGAATGGCCTCCTCCTGCACCTATTTTCTATGTTTCTATGTATCTATGCCAATGTGGTTGGCATGGACAAGGTGGGCTGAAGGGCCTGTTTCCGTGCTGTACAGCTCTGTGTTAAAACCACACTCACACATTATCACTTTCCAGTCCATCTAGTTATTATTCTTGCCGTTGCTTATTAAGTAGAGAACAATATTTCTTGAGGCCTCATTAGATATACCGACTATAAAACTGTACAAACTGTTGCCATAAATCAGCATGGATTAAAAATTCCCCCAAAATAAAGTCTTTATATTTTTGCAAAGCCCTGCAGTGTTTCAGAGTGTGTAGAGTGTGAGGGGACGCAGTCACAGATGCAAGGCCCTGAGAGGAGGCCTATAGGAGATTAATACGAGAGACAAGAATAAGTGGATTTACTTCCTGTTGGCTCCAGGGGCAAGACACAACATCTTCCCAGCAGATGTGCATCCGCAGCTGGAACAGTCGTAAATGTGGAGTGTTTTTCAGACAGTACCAGGAAGGGGAACTGTGTCGTCCGCTCTGTGATCTGTCTCTGCCCTCAGCTCACTCTGCAATGCCCACCCTCGCCAGAGATACGAAGGCCCCCTTGTTCATCCAACGCAGAGCTAGATAGAGCTCTTAAAAATAGCGGAGTCAGGGGATGTGGAGAGAAGGCAGGAACGGGGCACTGATTGGGGATGATCACCCATGATCGCATTGAATGGCGGTGCTGGCTCGAAGGGCTGAATGGCCCACACCTGCACCTATTGTCTATTGTCTATTGTCTATCTGTGGCCTGCAAGTATCAGAGAGACATGCAGGTAGACACAAAATGCTGGGGTAACTCAGCGGGACAGGCAGCATTTCTGGAGAGAAGGAATGGGTGACGTTTCGGGTCGAGACCCTTCTTCAGTCCGAGGAAGATGCTGCCTGTCCCGCTGAGTTACTCCAGCATTTTGTGTCTACCTTCGATTTCGACCAGCACCTGTAGTTCTTCCTAATACATAGAGCCATGCGGCACGGAAACAGGCCCCTTAGTCCATTGTCATAGGGTCGTACAGCACGGAAACAGGCTCTTTAGCCTAGAGAGGGAACCAGAGGGTCAGAGAGGCAGAGAGACAGGAAATAGCTCCTTAGTCAAACTCATGCATGCTGACCAAGATGCCCCATCTGCACCAGTCCCACTTGCCCACATTTTCCATGGAGGGTAGTTTGTATCTGGAACGCGTTGCCAGAGGAAGCTGTAGAAGTGGATGCAATTACTACTTTTAAAAGGCTCTTGGACAGATATATACTGTAGATAGGAAGGGTTTGGAGGGCTATGGGCCAAATGCAGGTAAATGGGACTAGCCCAGTATGCCAATGTGGTTGGCATGGACAAGGTGGGCTGAAGGGCCTGTTTCCGTGCTGTACAGCTCTGTGTTAAACCCACACTCGCACATTATCACGTTCCAGTCTTTCCAGTTATTATTCATGCCGTTGCTTATTATGCAGAGAACAATATTTCTTGAGGCCTCATTAGATATACCGACTATAAAACTGTACAAACTGTTGCCATGAATCTACATGGATTAAAAATTTGCCCAAATTCTCTCTAAACCTTTCCCATCCATGTCCCTGTCCGAATTTATTTGAAATGTTGTTGTAGGCCCTGCCTCAACTACCTCCTCAGGTAGGTTGTTCCAGCCACCCACCACCCTCTGTGTGAAAAGTTGCCCCTCAGATTTCAATTAAATATTTCCCCCTCTCATAGTAAACCTCTGTCCTCTGACAATAGACAATAGGTGCCGGAGTAGGCCATTCAGCCCTTCGAGCCAGCACCGCCATTCAATGTGATCAAGGCTGATCATCCCCAATCAGTACCCCGTTCCTGCCTTCTCCCCATATCCCCTGACTCCGCTATCTTTAAGAGCCCTATCTAGCTCTCTCTTGAAAGTATCCAGAGAACCGGCCTCCACCGCCTCTGAGGCAGAGAATTCCACAGACTCACCACTCTCTGTGAGAAAGTGTTTCCTCATCTCCGTTCTAAATGGCTCTAAATTCCCGGGATGGCGGGACTGTCATATGCTGAGAGAATGGAGCAGCTGGGCTTGTATACTCTGGAATTTAGAAGGATGAGAGGTTCTCTCATTGAAACATATAAGATTATTAAGGGTTTCGACACGCTAGAGGCAGGAAACATGTTCCCGATATTGGAGGAGTCCAGAACCAAGGGCCACAGTTTAAGAATAAGGGGTAAGCCATTTAGAACGGAGACGAGGAAACACTTATTCACACAGAGAGTTGTGAATCTGTGGAATTCTCTGCCTCAGAGGACGGTGGAGGCCGGTCAGGGGATATGGGGAGAAGCGGAGTCAGGGGATATGGGGAGAAGGCAGGAACGGGGTACTGATTGGGGATGATCAGCCATGATCACATTGAATGGCGGTGCTGGCTCGAAGGGCTGAATGGCCTACTCCTGCACCTATTGTCTATTGTCTATAACTTGCTCAACTCTACTGATGCCCAACACACGGCCCAGATGGCAGGCTAGAACTGCCTTATTATCACCTGGGTCCCTGCAGCCAACTCGAGCACAATCCAAAGCTTCATCAACAAACTACAATGTCCAATATGCTAGAGAGAAACCTACTGTGTCTAAATTCCCTGAAACAAAGAACCAATACAGTTCCTACAAATACAGTGTCATAGAGTCATCTTGCTTGAAAACAGGCCCTTCGGCCCAATTTGCCCATGCTGACCAAGATGCCCATCTACACCAGTCCCACCTGCCTGCGTTTGGTTCATACACACAGCTCATACTGATTGAATGAAAGTGGAACCATCCCAGGAATGAGTGGGTTAACCTATGACGAGCGTTTGTCGGCCCTGGGCACTGGGCCTGTACTCGCTGGAGTTTAGAAGAATGAGGGAGGACCGCATTGAAACTTACAGAATAGTGAAAGGCCTGGATAGAGTGGATGTTGAGAGGATGTTTCCACTGGTGGGAGAGTCTAGGACCAGAGGGCACAGCCTCAGAATTAAAGGGCGATCCGTCAATTAAAGGGTGATCCGGCGGCGCTGGGTTCACCACAGAGCGGGCGAGGCCTACCTGGGTCGCCGTTTGGAGCTCCGGAGCGTTGGGCCGCTGCTCCAACATCGTGGAGCTCTGGTTGGGAGAGCTTTCAACACGGGCGGCGCTGAACAACTTCATGGAGTCCTGGGGCCCTTT
>CM069144.1:3156175-3203645 GCA_035221665.1 Okamejei kenojei
GCAGCGAATTGTGGACGCAGCCCAGACCGTCACACACAAACCAACCTCCCTTCCACTGACTCCGTCTACACCTCACGCTGCCTCGGCAAGGCCAGCAGCATCATCAAGGACCAGTCTCACCCCGGCCGCTCCCTCTTCTTCCCTCGCCCATCGGGCAAAAGGTACAGAAGTGTGAAAACGCACACCTCCAGATTCAGGGACAGTTTCTTCCCAGCTGTTATCAGGCAACTGAACCATCCCATCACAACCAGAGATTGGTCCTGAACTACTATCTACCTCACTGGTGACCCTCAGGCTATCTTTGATTGGACTTTACTGGACTTTACCTTGCAATAAACGTTATTCCCTTTATCATGTATCTGTACACTGTAAATGGCTCGATTGTTCAAGAGTTCAAGAGAGTTCAAGAGAGTTTATTGTCATGTGTCCCTGATAGGACAATGACATTCTTGCTTTGCTTCAGCACACCAGAACATAGTAGGCATGACTACAGAACAGATCAGTGTGTCCATATACCATTATATAAATATATACACACATGAATAAATAAACTGATAAAGTGCAAATAAACAGATAATGGGCTATTAATGTTCAGAGTTTTGTCCGAGCCAAGTTTAATAGCCTGATGGCTGTGGGGAAGTAGCTATTCCTGAACCTGATCATTGCAGTCTTCAGGCTCCTGTACCTTCTACCTGAAGGTAGCAGGGAGATGAGTGTGTGGCCAGGGTGGTGTGGGTCCTTGATGACACTGCCAGCCTTTTTGAGGCAGCGACTGCGGTAGATCCCCTCGATGGAAGGAAGGTCTTTTCCGCTCCTGGACGCTCAAGTTGCCGAACCAAGCCACGATGCAAATGGTGAGCATGCTCTCTACTGTGCACCTGTAGATGTTAGAGAGAGTCCTCCTTGACAAACCAACTCTCCGTAATCTTCTCAGGAAGTAGAGGCGCTGATGAGCATTCTTTATGATCGCATCAGTGTTCTCAGACCAGGAAAGATCTTCAGAGATGTGCACGCCGTGGAATTTGAAGCTCTTGACCCTTTCAACCATCGACCCGTTGATATAAACAGGACTGTGGGCCCCATCCTCCACCTTCCAAAGTCCACAATCAGTTCCTTGGGTTTGCTGGTGTTGAGGGCCAGGTTATTGTGCTGGCACCATATGGACAGTTGCTCGATCTCACTTCTGTACTCCGACTCATCCCCATCAGTGATACGTTCCACTACAGTGGTGTCGTCAGTGAACTTGATGATGGAGTTTGCACTGTGACTGGCTACCCAGTCATGAGTATAGAGTGAGTACAGCAGGGGGCTGAGCACGCAGCCTTGAGGTGCCCCCGTGCTGATTGTTATCGAGTCTGACATATTTCCCCCAATACGAGCAGACTGTGGTCTGTGAATGAGGAAGTCGAGGATCCAATTGCAGAGGGATGCGCAGAGACCCAGTTCTGCGAGTTTGGTAACCAGCTGGGAGGCGCCATGATCAACCTCTCAAAGCATTTCATCACCACAGACGTTAGTGCCACTGGTCGATAGTCATTGAGGCACGTCAACTTGCTCGTCATGTATCGTTTTTCTGCTGACTGGTTAGCACACAACAAAAGATTTTCACTGTACCTCGGTACACGTGACAATAAACTAAACTAACACTGAAACTGAGTGTGGTTTAAATATTCCACCACAGAGTCCTGGCTATTGAAGGAACCGATGTTGGTTATCTTTCATGTGATCCAAGCTTCTGTGGAGGTTCTCCAGCCCAGACTCAGACCTCGAGTTGGTTACGTCACCTAGTCCGTGTGTAGCGTTGAAACAATCCACAAGAGCATCTCCCTGGCTGAAGAGAACATCTAACCTCATCTAGTGTATCCCTTGTTCGTGATGTGGACTCTTGTACATCAGCAAGACCAAGCGCGGACTGGGCGATCGTTCCAATAAACACCTCCGCTCAGTCCGCCCGGACCTACCTGATCTCCCGCTTGCCAAACACTTTAACTCCCCCTCCCATTCCCACACTGATCTTTCTTTCCGGGCCTCCTCCATTGCCAGAGTGAGGCCAAATGCAAATTGGAGGAACAGCACCTCGTATTTCGCTTTGGCAGCTTACACCCCAGCGGTATGAAAGTTGATTTCTCTAACGTCAAGTACCCTTTGCACCCTCTCTCTCAGTCCCTCCCCCACCCTTTTCAATCCACTGGTTTCACTGCTGTCCTGGTGAGTCTCATTGTCTTTAACTCATTTTCACCTAGCCCACAGCTAACAATGAACAGTTTCCTTTATCATCGTTACTTTTTTGCAAATCTTTCATTCATTTGTTCTATATCTCTCTACATCACCGTCTATATCTCTCTGTTCCCTTTCCCCTGACTCTCAATCTGAAACGTCGCCTGTTCCTTCTCATCTCCAGCACTTTGAGCTTGCGCCTTTTGAATGAATGAATGAATGAATGAATGAATGAATGAATAAGTTCATTGGCCAGGTATTCACATACAAGGAAATTGCCTTGGTGCTCCGCCCACAAGTAACAACATGACATACAGTGATATTACATGACATACTTTTATCTCTGTTTAGTCAGGTGCTAGGTAGCTTCCAACTTCAAGTCCCAGAAAGCCCTGTCTCACGGTACGAGTTCATTCCAAGAGCTCTCCCGAGTTTTAAAATAATCAAACTCGTGGTAAGCACGGAGAATGAACATAGCGGGTACGTCGGAGCTCGGGGACGTCTCTTAGCGGCTCATAACGCTAACGTCAGGTACTCGGGAAGACTCGCTAACGGCAGGTAAGCACGTTCAGGTTTTAATGCTGCAACCTTCATTTAATATATCTTGGATTTATGATAGCAAAACATTAATTGCTTGCTCTTAGTTTAGTTTTGTTTAGTTTAGTTTAGTTTAACTAAGTATAGTTTAATTTAGTTTAGTTTCGACCTTCCACTACCTGCAACCTCCGGCAACCACCTTCAACTAGCATCGCAACCGGCTTCAACTAAAAAATTACCGATTTTTAAAACGACAACCTATTTTTAGTTGCGGCCGGTTTTGAATTTTTTTGAAATAATCGCCGGAACATGGAAGAAGCGGAAACCACTTTCGACCATTAGGGAGACTGACAAAAACCTCCGGGAACCGCACGGAAACCTTGGATGGGGCGCAAAGTCTCCAGACGTTTCCGTTCAGGTTTCCTAAGTGGGACAGGAGCATTAGACATCATTGTTCCTTACCAGCACCCACTCTAGACCCTAGGAGGGAATATGAGCAAAACAAGGCCCAAATGCAGGGAATGGAGGGATATGGGTCACATGCAGGCAGAGGAGATGAGTTCACCTTGGCATCGTGGACAGCACGGCCATTGTGGGCTGAAGGGCCTGTTCCTGTACTGTTCTGTGTTCTATTTAATATAAAGTGAAAAACAACAGAGAATAATACTACATTCTTTGGGCATATTTAAAGAGAGTTTTTATTCAAAGGGTTTAATATTTGCTTCCAACTGCTAAAAGGAAGCAATTTATCTCTTTGCGAACCCAATTATTGTGTTAGCACCTGATCTAGCTCAGGGGCATGTCAGCTCTGATTGCTGCCCTTCATTCAAAGAGCCTGAAATCCTCTCTAATGATGGAGATTTACAGAGTATGAATGGCGCTGGTCAGCATCGCACAGGTGCCCTCTGGTAGCCCGGACAGGTGGCCATTGTTCCCCAGCATGGAGCGTCACAGGTATGGACACTCACCTGTGTACCTGGCCCACTCCACAGCAAACTGACACACACATACACACACTGACACACACACACACTGACACACACACATAGACACTCACATACATGCAGGGCCGGCCTTAGGAGGTGCGGGGCCCAATTGGGAACAATTTTGGTGAGCCCCAGCTTCCCAGAATCATAGAATCTGTACAATCATTGAAATACAAATAAAGTGTATTATAGACTTTATATCTCTATGGTAGAATGGAAAGTAATCTAAATGTGTGCTTAAAAAGTGCCTGCGAGTTAATGGACCAAACAGATCTAAGCTAAATTTTAATATAAAATTGCACACATGTAAACCCACAAGTAACAAACACAATGTGTAGATCACCTCTGCAAAGTACATAGTCACAATACCACTTGTTTTAGTGACTGTGAAATGAAAAATAGTAATTTAATTAACTAGATCCTGGCAAACCATTAACTATTGGCGAAAAACAAGTCCAGGCATTAAATTTTGCGCTTCAGCCCCATCCTACCCTTTGGGCTTCTACCCCATCCTAACTTAGTTGTGTGTGTGTGTGTGCGTGTGTGCGTGCGTGTGTGCGTGCGTGTGTGTGTGCACGTGTGTGTGCACGTGTGTGTGTGCGCGTGTGTTAGTTGGCTGTGCGTTGTGTGTGTGGGAGGGAAGGAGAGAAGGGAGGAAGGAGAGAAGGGAGGAAGGAGAGCAGGGAGGAAGGAGAGAAGAGAGGAAGGAGAGTAGGGAGTGAGGGAAGTAGAGAAAGAAGGGAGGAAGGAGAGAAGGGAGGAGAGAAGGGAGGGGGGTGAAGGGGAGGGAGGGATAGAAGGGAAGAAGGGAAGGAGAGAACGGGAAGAAGAGGGCCGGTGGCGGGAGCAGATGCCGGGGTCCGAGCGGACGCGTGTGAGCTGAGGCTGAGGTTTATAAATGTTGCTCCAACCCACGGCCCGGCCCTCCCTGTATTGTTCACTGCGTCTCCCCGGGGAGAGAGAGGGGGGGGGAGCCGGGGTTGTGTGTGTGAAGCACGGCGACTGGAGGGGCGGGAGCGCTGCCCCGGGACCGTGAGGGAATGACCCACCTCCCCCTCTCCCCCTTCTCCATTCCCCTCACACTCGCCTCCCCGTCTACCCCTTTCTTCCTCCTCCACCCCTCTACTCTCTCTCCACCCCTCTCTCCCCCTCCACCCGGTGTAGGTCTACCCAAGCCAAGAGTAGATTACTCTAGCGCGGGGCCCCCTTAGGTGCGGGGCCCAATTGGCTTAAGGCCGGCCCTGCATACATGCACACACACACACATATTTATACAGACACACTCACTGCTCACTCTCACACACACACACACAGTTTGTCAGTCATTTGCCGAGCTCTACTTTGCAGTTGCGATTGCCCTGGAGGTAACGTGAGGGGCTGAGGCTAATGCTGACCCCCTGGTCAGAGCCGGCTGGCCTGACTTATTTCACCGGCAGTATGATCAGTCCCGCCCCATCCACATGTTTCAAACACTTTCAATAGAACGGTGCTGATTAACCCTCAATGGAATGTTTTAATCACCATGTGAACCGCAACCAAAATCCTGGGCTTAGTTGCTGAAAAACATTTCTGCAATGTTGCTAGTCAGCATAGTTGGAGACTTGCAAAGGCAGGTCTGTCCCAGGCACCTTGTCCTCTTAGCTTCAGTGTTCATCGTTGCCACATGTTCCGAGGCACAGTGAATAGCTTTGTTTTGTTTGCTAGCTGATCAAATGAGATCAGACTATACACTAATACAACCAGGTCAAACTCATGTCCAATAGGTTGAGCAAAGGGGAAGATACAGAGTGCAGACAGAGGTGAGGAGAATGTAAGGGGACCCGGGACAGAAGGGGGATAGTCCTGAACGACTCAGTCTAATTTAGTTTAGTTTAGAGATACAACGCAGAAACAGGCCCTTTGGCCTACCGGGTCCGCTCTGACCAGCGATCCCCGCACACTAACACTATCCGACACACACACGGGACAATTTTTACATTTACCAAGCCAATTAACCTACAAATCTGCATGACTTTGGAGTACTATCTACCTCATTGGAGACCCTCGGACTATCCTTGATCGGACTTTGCTGGCTTTACCTTGCACTAAACGTTATTCCCTTTATCATGTATCTGTACACTGTAAATGGCTCGATTGTAATCGTGTATTGTCTTTCCACTGACTGGTTAGCACGCAACAAAAGCTTTTCACTGTACCTCAGTACAGGTGACAATAAACTACACTGAACTGAACTGGGAAATGTGGGACAGGATATGAGTGTACAGAGGAGGGGAAAGGAGAAGGGAGACTGGGGTGGTGGGAGACAGTGGAAGAAATACTTAGGTTTAGGTTCATTATCATCAAACGCACCGAGGTACAGTGAACAGCTTTGTTTAGCATGCTGTCCAATCAGATCATCATCATCGGCGTTCATTCAAAACGGTATGACTGTCCTCTCATGGAGGACGCCTGTGCGTGACTTTGTTTAACGTGGGGAGACTGGTGCACTGACAGCCACCCCACGGTCCTTGACGGATCTGGGTCAGGATCCAGTGGCATGGAGTCCAAGACGACCGGAGACCCTTTTCTGCCGCAGCCTTCATCCGTCTTCCCAGCCGTTGTGACGCTCCACTAAGGTCAGCCATCGTCCTCCGCCTGTTCCACCGTTGAGGTCTTGGTTGGATTGCTCTTTGTCAGAGACCTCCCCCTCGACCTTACCGCCATGGGTGGCCCTACCAGGAGCGTAGCTCCAGACGGCATCGCTCTCAGGATCTCAGGTCCACACAAGCTTCTCCACCACGACAAGGTGACCATCCACGGAGAGGTTTTGCATCAGATAATAGCAACCATAAATACAATGAAGTCCAACTACAGTCCAACAGGTAGAGCAAAGGGGAAGATACAGAGTGCAGAATATAGTTCTCAGCATTGTAGCGCATCAGTTCCAGAGACAAAGTCCAATGTCCGCAATGGGGTAGAGGTGAATCGGACAGTACCCTAGCTTATGGAAGGGCCGTTCAGAAGCCTGATAACAGAGGGGAAGAAGCTGTTCCTGAGTCTGGTGGTGCGCGCTTTCAAGCTTCTGTACCTTCTGCCGGACAGGAGCCAAACCTGTCACGGTGGCGCAGCGGTAGAGTTGCTGCCTCACAGCGCCAGAGACCCGGGTTCCATACGGGTGCTGTCTGCACGGAGTTTGTACGTTCTCCCCGTGACCTGCATGGGTTTTCTCCGAGATCTTCGGTTTCCTCCCACACTCCAAAGACGTACAGGTTTGTAGGTTAATTGGCTTGGTCTAAATGTTTAAAAAAATTGTCCCTTATGTACGTAGGGTAGTGTTAATGTGCGGGGATCGCTGGCCGGTGCGGTCCCGGTGGCCCAAGGGCCTGTTTCGGCGCTGTATCTCTAAATTGAACTGAACAGGGATGGCACACTGACCATATAACTTTGGACATCCATCACCTGCACAGTTCACAGCCGCTTGCTAAACAGTTCTCATTTTTGCATTGTAACCAAAGTTTGCTAACCCCAGGGCCTGTCCCACTTTGTGATTTTATGGGCGACGACTAAAAACTGTCAAGTAGGACGACACAGTCGCGTCACAGCGCGTCAAGGTGCGACACTCTGCGTCACCATGCGTCACCTATTTCCACGCGTCACCATAGGGCGGCATGCAACAGCATAGAACAGCGCCTGTGATGTCACAGCCGTCAGCTGGCATCGCCGTACGTCCACCCGTGACACGATACGGCAAGGCACGACAGGTTGCGTCATCTGGGGCAACATCGCGACGCATCATGATGCATTGTTGTTGCATGGTGACGCACAATGACGCACGATGGCGCATAATAAATTAGCATAGGCAATGACCAATTTACATATATACCAAAGCCAATTAACCTACAAACCTGCACGTCTTAGGAGTGTGGGGGGAAACCGGAGCACCCGGAGAAAACCCACGCAGGTCACGGGGAGAACGTGCAAACTCCGTACAGACAGGATCGAACCCACGTCTGTAAGGCAGCAACTCTACCGCTGCGCCACCGTGCCCCCAATTTAGCATCATGGTCACTGGGGAGATTGTGGGCCGAAGGGCCTGTTTCTGCGCTGTAATACTTCCATGTTTCAGTATTCTCTGTTCTTTTTTCGCCTGTTTTCTGACTTTCTAATCCAGCTTGTTGTACACAAAGATTTGAGTTGTTTAATTAGCTGCTATTTCTAATCACAGTGTGCGGACGTGGGCCTCAGAGACTGTTATTATCTCCGCAGTCACCTGGACAAAGGGGCATTGGGAGAGCGAGAGGAAAATTGTCTTTAATTGGAGGCTGTTGGTGTAGGGGGGAGGGCGGGGAGGAGAAGGATTTGCCAGAGAATGGGTAGATGATTGTAAATCGTTTCTCTCGGAGTTCCTGAACTTTCAGCACCATTCATTGATCTGATTTTAGCCTGAAGAGTTATTTTCGCCGATTAGCAAACAGCCCAATTCAAATGGATTTGGCACTCGGTCTATGAATGAAAACCGTTCATTCATCTCTATCTCTCGCTGTTCTCACAACTTTGTACCGTACCTGAGGCAGTCCTTGTGAATGAGGCCATTTAACAGAGTAGACGGTGAGAGAGGCAGTTTATCTAAAAAAATGATCATTAAAATTAAAATCTGAATGAACAATTATTGCCAACAACTGAGGTAAGCCCACTACAAATAAAATGATTTAAACTACTATGTCGAATCACCTAAACTATATTTAATTTCATACAGATATACATTTTAACTTAAATTATATTATTACAGAGAAACTGCAGATGTTGGCTGTGGAATTCTCTGCCTCAGAGGGCGGTGGAGGCCGGTTCTCTGGATACTTTCAAGAGAGAGCTAGATAGGGCTCTTAAAGATAGCGGAGTCAGGGGATATGGGGAGAAGGCAGGAACGGGGTACTGATTGGGGATGATCAGCCATGATCACATTGAATGGCGGTGCTGGCTCGAAGGGCCGAATGATCTACTGCTGCATCTATTGTCTATTGTCTATTGAATATGAACTATAATTAGAACGCAACATTTCTGCATTTAATGAGGTGACTGTCAAAAATACCCATGGTCGGAGCCCACGGCTGGGACCGGGGTTAGCGCCACCAAGACGTCCGGAGAGAACCCGGCGGCGATAGTGGAGAGGTCGGTGCGGCAGCCGATGATGGGGCTGACCGGCGTGCGAGAACAGACACGTGGAAGTGAGGACGCCACTGCCGGGGGAAGGGACGAATTTGGAGCCAGCGTGGGGGACCCCTCAACGGCGGTGAGGGAGCGGTGAGAACAGAGGGGGGAGTCCCAGAGGGGGGAGCCGGCGTGGGTGTACTCTGTAACTTTGTCAGTGCCCTTTATGTGTCGACTATTTGCATACCTTGGGCACGCATGCAAATAATTCACTGTAACTTGTCACATGTGCGAATAAAGTGTTCATTCATTAATTCATTCATTCATCATTGTCCCCATCTCCAGTTATTGTCGGGTCCATCTTTGGAAGACAATTGCATTAAAAATAAACATCATTTCAAAAGTCAAAATGGAAAAATAAGCATTCACTGAAAAATATACCTCCCTTGCAATTAAATAGACCTGAACCCTTTCTATCAAAGCAAACCTGTCGTAGATTTTTAAACACAAAAACATGTTCTTTTTCGAACAAGATTACCTCTAATTTTTGTGCTATTTCCCCCAGAGGGAGGAAGGAAATGTTTTTTATACGCAGCCTTTCACAGCTTCAGGATGTCCCCAAGCTCTTCACAGCCAATTAAGTGCTTAAATAATTGAATTCCAGTTACTGCAGTAATGTGAGGAGAGTGGCAATCAATTCTTACACAGCCAGGTACCGCAAGGAGCAGTTAAATAATGACTAGATAGTGTGTTTGTTTTGTTTAATGGTGTTGATCGAAGGTTATGCAGAGAGCAGTGTCCCAGAAAGTAGAGTGCATCCTTTCATTTAACAGCATCTAGCGTTTTGAGACACAGATGGAAACAGGCCATTTGGCCCACCAAGATAAGACTGTGGCCACGGTGATGTGAGTCTTTGATGAGAGACTCAAAGTGCTGGAGTAACCCGTCGGGACAGGCAGCAGCATCTCTGGAGAGTAGGAATATGTGACATTTCGGGTCGAGACCCTTCTTCAGACTTAACAATGTACAGGTTTGTAGGTTAATTGGCTCCGGTAAAACTTGTAAATTGTCCCTTGGGACAGTTTGGAGAAGCCAATTAACCTACAAACCCGCACGTCTTTGGAGTGTGGGAGGAAACCGGAGCTCCCGGAGAAAACCCACGCGGGTCACGGGGAGAACGTGCAAACTCCGTTCAGACGGCAGCAGTGGTCAGGTTCGAGCCCGGAGTCTCTGGCGCTGTGGGGCGGCAACTCTACCGCTGCGCCACCGTGCCGCATTGTTCAAACATCTGAGTTACTTGTAACTCCACATGTGATCTAGTGAGCCCAGTATTCCTGAACACATCCATTATTACACACAGGACTCGAAGAACATCTTGCTGATCTTGCAGTTATTTGAGTAGAACTGGACAAACATAATCTGTAACTTGGACATTGACATTCTGTTGGCGTAACACACCGATCATCTCATTCATTGGGACACTGCCGTGCCAAAAATAATAAAATATAAAGTGCAAACAAAAAATATCATGGAATAGGTTTGTATTTTATACATTTGTTCATTCAGTTATTGACTACTTGGAAATAATATAACTAGTGCTGTAAAATGGCAATCGGTGCTATTTCACAATGTTCTTGTCAAATTGTGAACGATATGAGTAAAATATTCCTATTCTAATTTTCGATTTTAATTTAGAGAAACATCACAGAAGCAGACCCTTCGGCCCACCGAGTCCGTGCCGACCATCGATCACCCGTGCACGCTCGTTCTACGTTATCCGACTATCTCATCCACTCCCTGCACACGAGGGGGCAATTTACAGAGGGGCCGATTAACCTACAAACCCGCACCTTTTTGGGATGTGAGAGGAAACCGGAGCACCCGGAGGAAACCCACGAGGTCACAGAATTGTGTTTAAGTAACAGACCTCTGGAAAAAATACCTGTTTTATTGTTTTGTTTACTGCAAAATACAATGGGTCTGAAGAAGGGTCTCGTCCCGAAACGTCACCCATTCCCTCTCTCCAGAGATGCTGCCTGTCCCGCTGAGTTACTCTTTTTGTGTCTGTCTTTGGTTTAAATCAAGAGTCAAGAGTCAAGAGAGTTTTATTGTGATGTGTCCCAGAGAGGACAATGAAATTCTTACTTGCTGCAGCACAACACAATATGTGAACATAACACAAAACGGAAGATAAAGGTTCAGTGTGTCTGTCGACGATAGACCATATATACACAATAAATAAACAGATAAAGTGCAATAATAATAATAGACTGGTATTGCTCAGAGCTTATTTGATGATGTGTTTAATGCAGCATCTGCAGTTCCTTCCTACACAATGCGATTTGACCAGTCCCAACCTTTTTTATTGCTTAACGCAGAAACATTTTGCAAACTCGTCATGTCAGCTTAAAATATGTTTTGGAATGAGGAGAGTTACTGGCGTAACACTTGCTATTTTTTAAACTTCCCACATCTGCGGTGAAGTGTAATTCAATACGCCCAGTCTGCCTTGCAGTACAAGTTATTTCGTATCATCAGCACGGTAGTACGTTGCCTAACTCATGTGTTCTGCCAACAATAAATTATTTCACAAGATGTTAACTGGATTTTAATCTACTCATCACCAGGTTACTTGTTCTTATTCTTGCGTATGGCGAGCACAGCCTAAAGTTGTAATACAACTTGTTCTGTCGATCTTCTGTTTGTGCACATGTTTAAGAAGGAACTGCAGATGCTGGAAAATCGAAGGTAGACAAAAATAGAAACATAGAAACATAGAAAATAGGTGCACGAGTAGGCCATTCGGCCCATCGAGTCTGCACCGCCATTCAATATGATCATGGCTGATCATCCAACTCAGTATCCTGTACCTGCCTTCTCTCCATACCCCCTGATCCCTTTAGCCACAAGGGCCACATCTAACTCCCTCTTAAATATAGCCAATGAACTGGCCTCAACTACCTTCTGTGGCAGAGAATTCCAGAGGCTCACCACTGTCTGTGTGAAAAATTCACCTTTATCCTTAAACTGTGTGTGACCCCTTGTCCTGGACTTCCCCAACATCGGGAACAATCTTCCTGCATCCAGCCTGTCCAACCCCTTAAGAATTTTGAAAGTTTCTATTAGATCCCCCCTCAGTCTTCTAAATTCTGGCGAGTACAAACCGAGTCTATCCAGTCTTTCTTCATATGGAAGTCGCGCCATCCCAGGAATCAGTCTGGTGAACCTTCTCTGTACTCCCTCTATGGCAAGAATGTCTTTCCTCAGATTTGGAGACCAAAACTGTACGCAATACTCCAGGTGTGGTCTCACCAAAACCCTGTACAACTGCAGTAGAACCTCCCTGCTCCTATACTCAAATCCTTTTGCTATGAATGCTAACATACCATTTGCTTTCTTCACTGCCTGCTGCACCTGCATGCCTACTTTCAATGACTAGTGTACCATGACACCCAGGTCTCGTTGCATCTCCCCTTTTCCTAATTGGCCACCATTCAAATAATAGTCTACCCTCCTGTTTTTGCCACCAAAGTGGATAACCTCACATTTATCCACATTATACTGCATCTGCCATGCATTTGCCCACTCACCCAGCCTATCCAAGTCACATTGCAGCCTCCTAGCATCTTCCTCACACCTAACACTAACCCCCAGCTTCGTGTCATCCGCAAACTTGGAGATGTTGCATTCAATTCCCTCGTCCAAATCATTAATATATATTGTAAATAGCTGGGGTCCCAGCACTGAGCCTTGCGGTACTAGTCACTGCCTGCCATTCTGAAAAGGACCCGTTTATTCCTACTCTTTGCTTCCTGTCTGCCAGCCAGTTCTCTATCCACATCAATACTGAACCCCCAATACCGTGTGCTTTAAGTTTGCATACTAATCTCTTGTGTGGGACCTTGTCGAAAGCCTTCTGAAAGTCCAGATATAACACATCCACTGCTTCTCCCTTATCCACTCTACTAGTTACATCCTCAAAAAATTCTATAAGATTCGTCAGACATGATTTACCCTTCGTAAATCCATGCTGACTTTGTCCAATGATTTCACCACTTTCCAAATGTGCTGCTATACCATCTTTAATAACTGACTCTAGCAGTTTCCCCACTACCGATGTTAGACTAACTGGTCTGTAATTCCCCGTTTTCTCTCTCCCTCCCTTTTTAAAAAGTGGGGTTACATTAGCTACCCTCCAATCCTCAGGAACTACTCCAGAATCTAAAGAGTTTTGAAAAATTATCATTAATGCATCCACTATTCTGTGGTGGGTGCCTGGAATGCGCTGCCAGGGGTGGTGGTGGCTTTTTTCCGCCTTCCACCACAGTGACTCCTCCACATTCCTCACTGTGATGGAAGGCGGAAAAAAGTTCCATCTCTTCCCTTCTTTCCCCTCGGCCTCGAGCCCTCCATTGACGGGACGATCTTGACTCCCGTAGCCGGCGCCGTTTGGGCCCTCTGTATCGGGGCGACCAGCTCATGCATCGGGGGGATGTCAGCTACCCCTCGAAGGCGATCGAACCCCGCGTCGGGGCTGGTGGAGCCTCTGCATCATTGGAGCTCCTGAAATCCACGGTCTCTCCCGAGACTGTGAGCTCTCGATGGTAAAGTCCGCAGGCCACGGTTGGAGTGATCCCAGGCAAGGGATCGGCTCCGATGTTAAGTCCACGCCCTGCGGTGGGGCTCAAATTCAGTCCGAGCGAGTCCTCCAGCTCCATCGATGGTAGGCCGCAGAGCGACCGGAGATGCGACCCGGAAAATAATTGCATCTCCGGCAAGGTAAGAGACTGAAAAAATAGTTTCCCCCGACCCCCTCCCCCTCCCCCCACATAAAACAAACCCGAGAACATTTACACTAAAAAATTTAATACACACTAAAAAAATGTTTAAAGCAAAAAAACAGACAGACTGTTGGTGGGGCTGCCAATCGTGCAGCGCCCCCCGGTGCCATTGGAGAGGCTTTTGGATAGGCACATGGATAAGGAGGGATATGGATAATGTCTGGGCAGAGGGGATCTGTGAAGGAGGGTCTCGACCCGAAACGTCACCCACTCCTTCTCTCCAGAGATCCTGCCTGTCCCGCTGAGTTACTCCAGTATTTTGTCTCTATCTTCAGTGTAACCTAGAATCATGTTGGAACAGACATTGTGGGCCGAAGGGCCTGATGCTGTGCTGTATTATGCTATGTTCTAGGTCTACAAATAATAGCACTGGTTAACAGTAACTAACAAGATTCGAGTTTAAGTTTAGGTTTATTATTACCACATGTACTGAGGTGCAGTGAAAAGCTTTGTTTCGCATGCTATCCAAAAGGATCAGATAATACCATATATAAATACAATCCAGTCCAACTCAAGTCCAACAGGTAGAGCAAAGGGGAAGATACAGAGAGCAGAATATAGTTCTCAGCATTGTAGCGCATCAGTTCCAGAGACAAAGTCCAATGTCCGCAATGGGGTAGAGGTGAATCGGACTGTGCCCTAGCTTATGGAAGGGCCGTTCAGAAGCCTGATAACAGAGGGGAAGAAGCTGTTCCTGAGTCTGGTGGTGCGCGCTTCAAGCTTCTGTACCTTCTGCCGGACGGGAGCGGGGGAAAGAAGGAATGACCGGGGTGGGACAGGGACAAGTCTTTGATTATGTCGGCTGGATCTCTAAACTAAATACCACTGTGGGACCTCCCTGCCCTTCAAAAAAAAACTTGATGCACCAAAAAAGCATAAAAACGAACAAATGTAGTTGCTTTTTGAAGAATGCGTATATCAAGATGTTTAACCATTGGTTACATAAAGGAATGATAATATTTGGACAGTAGAGGCTCTGAATATTCAGCTGGAACTTCAAGTCTTAAACCCCTGTCCCACGGTACGAGTTCATTCCAAGAGTTCTCCCAGAGTTTGCCCTAATTCGAACTCGGAGATTTACGGTAATGGCCGCTCATCGGTACTCGGGGCTCTCGTGGACATTTTTCAACATGTTGAAAAATCTTCACGAGTCTTCCCGTGCTTACCTGCCATTAGCGAGTCTTCCCGAGTACCTGCCGTTAGCGTTACGAGCCGCTAAGAGACGTCCCCGAGCTCCGGTGTACCCGCTACGTTCATTCTCCGTGCTTACCACGAGTGTGATTTTTTAAAAACTCGAGAGAGCTCTTGGAATGAACTCGCACGTGGGACATGGCTATTAGTCTTAGAACGTAGTCTGAAGAAGGGTCTCGACCCGAAGCGTCACCTATTCCTTTTCTCCATAGATGCTGCCTCACCTGCTGAGTTTCTCCAGCATTTTTGTCTACCTTCGATTTTTCCAGCATCTGCAGTTCTTCCTTAAACATTTTGTCCACTCCACTGCGACATCTCCTAAAGGTATGCCTATCTTGAAGAAGTTCTCCTCCTCTCTCCAAAGAGTCTGAAGAAGGCAGTATCTATGGAGCGAAGGAATCGGTGACGTTTCGGGTCAGAAGAAGGGTCTCGACCCGAAACATGACCTATTCCTTTGCTCCATAGGTGCTGCCTCGCCGGTTGAGTTTCTCCAGCATTTTGTGTCTACCTGTGAATATTTAGTTGCACTGGGCTATTTTGTGGTAGAACCTTCGGATTAAAACTTTGGATTTGTATTAAAATTGAATGAAACAATCATCAAATGGTTTCATGTACAAATGGCATTTGGTTTCACAAGTGTTTCACAATGAATGAATAGTCATGATCAATGATTGCCAAGTAACAGAGGCCAGTTATAACTAATTTATTATACATGGAGCTATTTTTAGATAAATAACTGAGTGAAATCACTGACATGCCAGTGTGTTAATGAGCCTATTAATTAATGCACTAGGGTTTATATTATTCAAAATACTGAAAATGAAAACAGCTTCATAATAACTGAAAGTTTTGGCTGGGTGGGCCCGACCAAAATAGAAAGCCTTCTCCTGTTACGTTGTATCCCATAAACCTTTTTGGAGCTAGCCCAAGAAAACATATTTCTAAACTGTTAAAACGGCCTCAATGTTTTTGAGAAAGCAGGTCATTGGGCCAACAGGCCCTTCGGCCCAACTTGTCCATGCTGACCAAGATGTCCCAGTCTCATTTACTTAGCCCATATCCTTCCCTTAGGCCCCCCTCGGTCATGGCTGACCATGGGTGTCTCCAGGCCTGTGCGTGACTTTGTTTAACGTGGGGAGACCGGTGCACAGACAGCCACCCCACGGTCCTTGACAGATCTGGGTCAGGATCCAGTGGCATGGAGTCCAAGACGACCGGAGACCCTTTTCTGCTGCAGCCTTCATCCGCCTTCCCAGCCGTTGTGATGCTCCACTAAGGTCAGCCATCGACAGGCATCATATCTGGCTAAAAGGAACAGGAGACGTTTTGGGTCGAGACCCTTCTTCATCTGAAGCTTGAAGAAGAATCTCGACCCGAACCATCACATATTCCTTTTCTCCAGAGATGCTACCTGTCCCGCTGAGTTACTTCAGCTATTTGGTCTATCTTCGGATTAAACCAGCATCTGCAGTTCCTGCAGATCCCACATGTCAGATGTGGACTAACCCAAGAACAGCTGCCTCCATGTCCTCACCATACCTCCTGGCTAACAATGGTGCAGAATGATGACCCTCCACTCTATCGAGACTTATTCTTATCAATAACTATCTTAAACCATAATGAGTTGTGATCAGTGTTTCCAAAATGCTCCCCAACTCTAGCACCAGTCACCTGCCCAGTTCTATCCACAATTAAGGGTTCAGATTGCCCATCTCTCCCCAGTTAAACTATCAGATGTGGACTAACCCAAGAACAGCTGCCCCCCATGTCCTCTCCATACCTCCTGGCTAACAATGGTGCAGAATGATGACTCTCCACTCTATCAGGTTCTTGCCCCCATGGTCGAGACTTATTCTTATCAATAACTATCTTAAACCATAATGAGTTGTGATCAGTGTTTCCAAAATGCTCCCCAACTCTAGCACCAGTCACCTGCCCAGTTCTATCCACAATTAAGGGTTCAGATTGCCCACCCCTCCCCAGTTAAACTATCAACATACTGTTTCAAGAAACCTATTGGATTCACCTGGCACAGCCATAAGAGGGGAATCCAGACCCAGAGGACAGAAGTTGAAGGGGAAAAGATTTAATAGGAATCTGAACTTTTTCCACACAGAGGGTGGTAGGTGTATGGAATGAGCTGCCGGAGAGGATAGTTGAGGCAGATGCTATCACAATGTTTAAGAAAATTGAGAATATGACTGATGATTGAACAGTATTCACCTGATGTCAACAGTATCACCTGATGTCATCATCTTGCAGAGAACAACTGGACCTTTAAATTGTTATACTTGAGGCCTAACGAAAGTTGATAATGATAGTCGAGCAAGTTTCCTTGCTATTCACATACAGCTTTTATATTTTAGTACGAATTTCTACTAATTATTATTAATTAGATCTACTTAGAATTAGTTAAAAATATGAACTGTAAATAAGGTTTGACTTGAGCAACTATTAATATATATTTTTTCTTTTTTCTTTTTACTTCTGACTAATATTTAATTAATATTTTATCATGAGATTAATATTTTACTATGAGAATAATAATTTTTCATCACCTGATCACAAATACTTCGGTCCTAAAATTGTTTTGACGAGAATATTCATTTTACTCACCGGGACAGAAAACCTATTCAAGAATAGACTATTTTTTAGTAGACTCTAAACTCATCCCATTTACCTACAATTCGAAATATCATAATATTATAATCTTGGATCATGCACCTTTAACATTCATGATTAAACTAAAAGGAATGGCCGAGAAGCAGACACGATGGAGACTTAACCCTCAAATTTTAAATGAAAAAGTATGTCATGAATATCTTATTACACAGATCAATATGTTCGTCGAGTCCAATGACCACCCTGAAACATCTTCCTCCCTTCTCTGGGAAACATTTAAAGGATTTGTACGAGGAGCGTTAATCTCCTCACAAGTTTTTCATAATAAAGAGAATCGGGCTAAACAGATACTGGAAATGGAAATAAGGCAATTAGATATAGAGAATGCGCCCTCTATGATAAAACACAATAAAATTACTGCACTTAAATATAAGTTAAACAAATTATACAATTACATTTTGAATTCGGTGACAAACCACAAAAACTTTTAGCTCGTCAGCTCCGAAAATTGGATGGGGAAAAAACAATTTATAAAATCAGATCAGATATGGGAGAAATACTAACATTGCCCAAGGATATCAATGACAGATTTCTACAATACTATCAAACACTTTACTCAACCAAAACGATAGAACGTTCTGCAAGAATGAAATCATTTTTACAGAAATGTAATCTTACAAGTTTAGATCTGAAAGAGAGGGAATTACTAGGTGCTGAAATAACAGTAAAAGACATTGAAGAGTCTATTAGATATTTAAAAAACGGAAAGGCCGCAGGCCCTGATGGCCTAAATTCTGAATTTTATAAAAACATTTATGATCTGAATTCTCCATGTCTACAGACATTGTATAATTACGCCTTTATTCAACAGAAACTGCCAGAAACTTTAAACGAATCAACAATAACTCTTATACCAAAAACAGATAAGAAGACCCAGGCTCATATAGAGCAATTGCTCTCTTAAACACCGATCAGAAAATATTAACCAAAATTCTAGCCCATAGATTAAGTTTAGTGATTCATAATTTAATACACCCTAATCAAAACATTATTCATCTTATAATCTGAGACGATAATTTAATATTATATATTCAAATAGAATAGCTAATGTAGATGTAGCAGTCATTTCGTTGGATGCTGAAAAAGCATTTGATCAGGTAGAATGACCCTATTTATTTTGGTGAACTAACCTAAACCATGAGATCTTGTCTAAGAAAGATCTGCAGATGCTGGAAAAATCAAAGGTAGACAAAATAACTGGAGAAACTCAGCGGATGAGGCAGCATCTATGGAGCGAAGGGATAGGTGACGTTTCATGTCGAGACCATTCTTATTCTTCTTCAGAAGAAGGGTCATGATCCGAAACGTCGCCTATTCCTTCGTTCCATAGATGCTGCCTCACCCGCTGAGTTTCTCCAGCTTTTTGGTCTACCTTGAGATCTTGTCCCTTTCAGAATGGCAGGCAGTGACTAGTGGGGTACCGCAAGGCTCGGTGCTGGGACCGCAGCTATTTGCAATATACATCAATGATTTAGATGAAGGGATTCAAAGTAACATTAGCAAATTTGCAGATGGCACAAAGCTCGGTGGTAGTGTGAACTGTGAGGAGGATGCTATGAGAATGCAGGGTGGCTTGGACAGGTTGGGTGAGTGGGCAGATGCATGGCAGATGCAGTTTAATGTGGATAAATGTGAGGTTATCCACTTTGGTATCAAAAACAGGAAGGCAGATTATTATCTAAATGATGTCAAGTTGTGAAAAGGGGAAGTACAACGGGATCTGGGAGTCGTGTTAAAGAAGGAACTGCAGATGCTGGAGAATCGAGGGTTACACAAAAAGCTGGAGAAACTCAGCTGGGAGTCCTTGTTCATCAGTCTATGAGAGTAAGCATGCAGGTACAGCAGGCAGTGAAAAAAGCAAATGGCATGTTGGCCTTCATAACAAGAGGAGTTGTGTATAGGAGCAAAGAGGTCCTTCTGCAGTTGTATAGGGCCCTAGTGAGACCACACCTGGAGTATTGTGTGCAGTTTTGGTCCCCTAATTTGAGGAAGGACATTCTTGCTATTGAGGGAGTGCAGCATAGATTTACAAGGTTAATTCCCGGGTTGGTGGGATTGTCATATACTGAGAGAATGGAACAGCTGGGCTTGTATACTTGTTTAGAAGGATGAGAGGGTATCTTATTGAAACATATAAGACTATTAAGGGTTTGGACACGCTAGAGGCAGGAAACATGTTCCCGATGTTGGGGGAGTCCAGAACCAGGGGTCACAGTTTAAAAATAAGGGGTAAGCCATTTAGAACGGAGACGAGGAAACATTTTTTCACACAGAGAGTTGTGAGTCTGTGGAACTCTCTGCCTCGGAGGGCGGTGGAGGCCGGTTCGCTGGATACTTTCAAGAGAGAGCTAGATAGGGCTCGTAAAGATAGCGGAGTCAGGGGATATGGGGAGAAGGCAGGAACGGGGTACTGATTGGGGATGATCAGCCATGATCACATTGAATGGCGGTGCTGGCTCGAAGGGCCGAATGGCCTATTCCTGCACCTATTGCCTATTGTCCATCTTTTGAACCACATCCATGTTATGGCACGCCATATTCCATACATCTCTGCAAGCTATTACGAAAAACTAATACCTAATTAATTTAAGTAATGACATGTAGAAGTATATGTTATACAGAGAAAACCCAAGGTAAACCATGAACTGTCTCCAAATAAAATCCAGGTTCCTTGTTCGGTAACCTGAGGTTTAATTATTCGAACAGTTACATGAGATTCCAGAAGTGATATTCCTTCCAAATCTTAACAGTACAATATCCAGGGGTTGTGAGTTGCAGATTTATTGCCCCCATGCCCAGACACAAGCCACTGAACAATGAGCTGATACTCTCAGTTGCAGAATTCAATGCGTACTGTTACCATTTGGCAGACAGCTTTTTGATTTGGCAAGTACAATAGGCACACACATTAATTCAGGAATAAATTTGTTGCTTGGATAATAAAACATAATTTGTTTCATTGTGATGTCTGTGCGCAAACAAAACAGTCAGAGGAGTGTAAAACAGCTTTTAATTAAAATGATACACCAGTGAGGAAAATTAAACATTTATCTGAGCTTTCACTTTGGACTTGGCTCCCACTTGCTATGGTCAGGTAATCAGCGATTTGAAAGCACACTTCAATCTTGGAAATCAGTTCTCAGCATAAGCTGATGTAATTGTTTGACATCAGTTAAGTCAATTTTCCTTAGATGGGCATTTGGGGGAAAATGGTCCTGCAATGCCAACATCTTCAAAATGTTTACTTTAAGTGGCACATTAATAAAAAGAGATTCAAATGGACCTGATCGTCATGGGATTCTCTATTTGCCTTTTTACTAAAAGAGTGCAGAGAAGCTCTAACACAAAATGCTGGAGTAACTCAGCGGGACAGGCAGCATCTCTGGAGAGGAGGAATAGGTGACGTTTCATCCATTCCTTGGTTTGTTTCCGATGTTGGGGGAGTCCAGAACCAGGAGACACAGTTTAAGAATAAGGGGTAGGACGGAGACGAGGAAACAGTTTTTCACACAGAGAGTTGTGAGTCTGTGGAATTCTCTGCCTCAGAGGGCAGTGGAGGCCGGTTCTCTGGATACTTTCAAGAGAGAGCTAGATAGGCTCTTAAAGATAGTGGAGTCAGGGGATATGGGGACAAGGCAGGAACGGGGTACTGATTGGGGATGATCCGCAATGAGTGGGCAGATGCATGGCAGATGAAGTTTAATGCGGATAAATATGAGGTTATCCACTTTGGTAGCAAAAACAGGAAGGCAGATTATTATCTAAATGGCGTCAAGTTGGGAAAAGGGAAGTACAACGGGATCTGGGGTCCTTGTACATCAGTCTATCAAAGTAAGCATGCAGGTACAGCAGCAGTGAAGAAAGCAAATGGCATGTTGACCTTTATAGCAAGAGGAATCGAGTATAGGAGCAAAGAGGTCCTTCTGCAGTTGTACAGAGCCCTAGTGAGACCACACCTGGAGTATTGTGTGCAGTTTAGGTCCCCTAATTTGAGGAAGGACATTCTTGCTATTGAGGGAGTGCAGCGTAGGTTCACCAGGTTAATTCCCGGGATGGCGGGACTGTCATATGCTGAGAGAATGGAGCGGCTGGGCTTGTACACTCTGGGGTTTAGAAGGATGAGAGGGGACCAAGCCAGTTAACCCACAAACCTGTGTGTCTTTGCAGTGTCGGAGGAAACCGCTGACCTGGGGCCAAATGTAGGCAGATGCAGCTAACCCAATATGTTAACCTTATTGGCATGGACAAGTTCAGTTCAGGTGCAATGAGATGCGTTTGACCAGACAACGGGTCACCTCAGCAATGATATTCCAAGGATAAAATTAAGGTTAAAAAAAAGGTAAGATAAGACTGACATTGGTAGGTAGGTTGAAGGGCCTGTTTCCCTGCTGTACAGCTCCATAACTCTACCTTATCTAGCAATGTGATGGCGTAAATTAACCTAGAGTTGATAGTCATAAGTGAGGCTTTCATGGCAGGTAGGCTCAGGTAACGATGTATATTCAGACAATTAAAGAGAAAGATATGTGTTTAGTTTAGTTAGATACAGCGTGGAAACAGGCCCTTCGACCCACTGAGTCTGTGCTGACCAGCGATCCCCGCGACACTGGTTCTATGCCACACACTGGCGACAATTTACAGAAGCTTATTAACCTGCAAACCTGCACATCTTTGGAAGTGTGGGAGGAAACCAGATCACACAGAAAAAACAGCACGGAAACAGGCCCTTCGGCCCACTGAGTCCAAACCGACCATGTTATCCCACTTTCTCATCCACTCTCTACACACTTGGGGCAATTTACCCAGGGCCAATTAATTAACAAAGCCACACGTCTTTGGGATGTGGGAGGAAAGATATGGGCACTGCAGATGTTTCCACTGTAGCTTGGTGCATGTGACAATAATAAACCCGAACCTTGAAGCATCCAGGTTAGTTTTGGTTACTCTGTTAAAGGAAAAACTGGGATAAACGCAGAGAAGATCTACAAGAATTGTATCTACATATTATCTGTATTCTCTGATAGGCAATCATACCACCCTCCTAAGTTATGGAGAAGTGTTACTTTAATATCTTCGTTTAGTTTAGAGATACAGCAAGGAAACAGGCCCCTCGACCCACCGGGTCCACACCAACCAGCGATCACCCCATACACTAACACTACCCTACACACACCAGGGAGAATTTACAGAAGCAAATTAACCTGCAAACCTGCATGTCTTTGGGATGTGGGAGGAAACCGGAAAACCCGGTGAAAAACCCACGTGGTCACGGGGAGAACGTACAAACTCCGTACAGGCAGCGCCCGTAGTCGGGATGGAACCCGGGTCTCTGGCGCTGTGAGGCAGCAACTCTACCACTGCGCCACCGTGACGCCCTGGTTTGTACAGCTTGCAAAACAAAGCTTTTCACTGTACCCCGGTACACGGGACAATAATAAGTACAAAACTAAATTCCTTATATTGTGGACAATATCCATCCTTGGGCGGGAGACCAGGGGGTGTACACTATTTACCAGGTGCAACCTCACTAAGGCACCATGTCATTAGAACCAGGCATCTTTACCTGTTCACTCAAACACTCCAGAAAGCCTGAAGCCATTTGTCTTCATAATTGCTTGCTGAGCCTCCGAGTTAACTTGCACAAAGGCACCTAAATCCCCCCGAATGTCAACACCTCTCCATCTTTAACCATTACTCAATGGCCCTGTAATTGGATTTTCTTTCTGCAAACGCATTGGAGCTCAGCTTTTCCCCCCATTAATAATCCAGCTGCCACACCCTTGCTTGTTCTCCTTCTGCAGATGCACCACAGAGAGTGTTTTATCACGATGGGGCAGCTTCTACGGAGCGAAGAAATAGGTGACGTTTCAGGTCCAGACCCTTCTTCAGACTGATGTGCGGGTGGGGGAGTGCAGGAAGAAGAAAGGAAGAGGCGGAAACAGCACTCTGTGAAACGTCACCTATCCATGTTCTCCACAGATGCTGCCTGACCCACTGAGTTACTCCAGCACTCTGTGAAACGTCACCTATCCATGTTCTCCACAGATGCTGCCTGACCTGCTGAGTTACTCCAGCACTCTGTGAAACGTCACCTATCCATGTTCTCCACAGATGCTGCCCTGACCCGCTGAGTTACTCCAGCACTCTGTGTTTATCTTTGGTATTAACCAGCATCTGCAGTTCCTTTCTACACAAGTCTCGTAGTTATGACCTATGTTCGCTGCCTAACACAGCTCCTGAAGTTGCACTAGTGTAATTTAACCATCAACTGCTCTTGATTTAACATTTCTGATCCTGCAGTCAGTGACTTTGTTCTGTGCTAGATTGAAATGTTTTTAAATTCCTTGGCAACTTGGCTGTGAGCACCACGGAGATTTATTACTAAGATGATAAAAATCAGAGCAACTGCACATTTTTGGCCAACTTTAGAGTTCAAAGATGCAGCGTGGAAACAGGCCCTTCGGCCCTCCGAGACCAGGCTGACCAGCGATCACCCCATACACTGGCACTATCTACACACTAGGCACAATTTACAATCTTTAGCAAGCCGACACTAACCTCACAACTGTGATCTTCCATGGACCGTGGCTTTGGTTGCTCTAGAGACTTTGGGTTGTACACTATTATGGTTTCCTAGTATTATGGTTATTAATTGATTGTTTAGTTTAGAAATACAGCACAGAAACAGGCCCTTCGGCCCACCGAGTCCGCACCGACCAGCGATCCCCGCACACTAACAATATCCTACACACATTTACATTCATACCAAGCCAATTAACCTACAAATCTGTGCGTTTTTCACACAGTGAATTGTGAGTCTGTGGAATTCTCTGCCTCAGAAGGTGGTTCTCTGGGTACTTTCAAGAGAGAGCTAGATAGGGCTCGATAGAGTTAAGGGATATGGGAAGAAGGCAGGAACGGGGTACTGTTTGGGGATGATCAGCCATGATCACAGTGAATGGCGGTGCTGGCTCGAAGGGCCGAATGGCCTACTCCTGCACCTATTGTCTATTGTATTTGGAGTGTGGGAGGAAACCGAACATCTCAGAGAAAACTCTCGCAGGTCACGGGGAGAACGTACAGACTTGTTGTGATGTGATTTTTGTGATAGTCCCAGCCTCAACTACCTTCTCTGGCAGCTCGTTCCATACACCCACCACCCTCAGTGTGAAAACGTTGCCCCTCAGATTGCTATTAAATCTTTCCCTCCTCACCTTAAACCTCTGGTTCCTGACAGCAACAGTTCGGCCCAGGAACAGTCCGAGAACGGCATTGTCACACGTCCACAAGTGCAGTGACATTATATTATTTTGCATAAAGCTCAGTCCCAATCCTACACACAGTTACACAATGCCCACAATGCCCACGTCAAACATCGTGCCAATGTATACTAGCCTCCTGTGCCTGCACGTGATCCATATCCCACCATTCACCGCATATCCATGTACCCGTCTAAACGCCTCTTAAACACCGCTCTCGTATCTGCCTCCACCACCGCCCCTGGCAGCGCCTTCCACGCACCCACCACCCTCCGTGTAGAAAAATGCCCCACACATCTCCTTTGAATTTGCCCCTCTCACCTTCACGCTATGCCCTCTTGTCTTTGTGTTTGTGTCTGGTCACAAAGGGCACCGCATGATGGCAGCCTCTGCCGACAGTCTGTCTGATTTTCCATCTTTTTAGTTATTTAAGTCTGTTTAAGAAGTATGTGTTGGTGTCTCCTTGTCTTTTTATGTGTTGGGAGGTGGGGAGGGTAAGGGGGAAACCTTTTCCCAGTCACTTCCTGGCGAGGATGCGACTATTCTCTGAGTCGCATCTTCGCCTCCCCCCCCTCGCGGCCTACCATCTGCCGGGGACCGGGGACCGGCCAGAGCTCCAGCAGCGGCGTTGCAGCGCTGGATTCACCACGGAGCAGGCGATGCCTTACCTGGGATCGGCGTTTGAAGCTCTGGAGTGTTGGGCCCGCTGCTTCAACATCGTGGAGCTGTGGTTTGCGGAGCTCAGCCACCGGCTGCACTGACTTCAACATCGCGGAGGCCTGGGATCCCTTGGCCGCGGGCTGCCAGCGTTGAATCTCCGCCCAGCTCGGCCTGTGGACTCCGGGAGCCGCGGTCTCCGTTAAGAAGGGGCCGATTCGGAGTTCCAAGCCGCTGAGGGTGTTTTTCTGTTCCGACGTCGGAGTTTCCTGATCCCGGCGAGAGGGCCTGAACATCGGGCCGCCCGTAGCGGCGACTGCGGGGGGCCACGACCACGGGTGAACATCAAAGAGGAGGACTGAACACAGTGGGAAACTTTGATGCCGCTGTCTGGGAATGTTAATGTTAAAGACTATTGTGTTCTGTGTTCTTTTTTATTCGTATGGCTGTATGGTGACACCACATTTCATTGTACCAATTGGTGCATCTGACAATAAATTTCTCTTGAATCTTGAATCTTGATATTTCCACCCTTGGAAAAAGGTTCTGAGTGTCTACCCTATCGATGCCTCTCATCATTTTATATACTTCTATTAGATCATCCCTCAACATCTAACTTCCTGGAGATAACCTGTCCAAGCTTGTTTATGATATATTTATTTGTGTGTTCCCCACTGCCCACATTGTACCCAGGTGTGTGGATCGCGGATCGGTCTCTGCAGACATCTGCAGACCCACAAGTTGACCACCCTGTGGAGAGGAGAGGACGGTCACACTCGTTTCCACTGACCGCCGATGATATTCATGGGCCTGTTGAGCTGCAGCAGGTAAGAATATCATTGTTCCTTTGCTGGTACAAGTGACCTTTAGACATTTTGACCATCTTGTCTGTTGTCCACTGTCGGGTGTCTCCACGAGTTTCTCCTCGCTGTTCTCCCATTGTACATCAACTTGTCGCTGCCTATCGTCCTTCGGGAGAAATCGAGTCCTGAGCATGAACGAGCTCCAGGTGCAAGGTATATTACATGCACTCTGTTGCAAGGACAGAGCTGCAGATGCTGGGACCCACAATCCCGTTTATGTTAACGGGACGATGGTGGAGAGGGTCAAAAACTTCAAATTTTTACTGGGCGTGCGTATTTCTGAAGATCTTTCCTGGACCCAGCACACCAATGCAATTATAAAGAAAGCACATCAGTGCCTCTACTTCCTGAGAAGATTACGGAGATTCAGTATGTCATAGAGGATTCTCTTGAACTTCTACAGGTGCACAGTAGAGAGCATGCTGACTGGTTGCAACGTGGCCTGGTTCGGCAACTTCAACGTCCAGGAGCGAAAAAGACTACAGATATTGTGACCACTGCCCAGTCCATCACCGGCTCTGACCTCCCCACCGTCGACGGGATCTATCACAGTCGATGGCTCAAAAAGGCAGCCAGCATCATCAAGGACCCACACCATCCTGGCCACACACTCATCTCTCCGTTGCCATCGGGAAGAAGGTACGGGAGCCTGAAATCTGGAACGTCCAGGTTCAGGAACAGCTTCTTCCCCACAGCCATCAGCCTATTAAACACAATGAATCAGCTCTGAACTACAACAGAGTATTATTATTAGAGCACTATGTTGGTTTATTTATTGAGTATGTGTGTATGTGTATATAGACACACTGAACTTTATCTCCCGTTGTGTACTGTGTTTATATATTGTGCTGTGCGGCAGCAAGCAAGAATTACATTATCCTACCTGGGGCATATTGTAGAGGCACCAACTGTGGTGAGCAGACAGGTTACTTTATTCAGACACAATAGGCTCCAGGCTGAAGAAGGGACCCTACCCGAAACGTCGCCCATTCCTTTTCTCCAGAGATGCTGTCTGATCTGACGAGTTGCTCCAGCTTTTTGTGTCTATCTTCGATTCCAAGGTATGTTGCATTCATCCTGTTGCGAGATTTGTTGCATTCATCCTGTTGCGAGATTTGTTGCATCCATTCTATTGCGAGATTTCTTGCGTCCATTCTGTCGCAAGGTACGCCGCGTTTGTCCAGTCGCAAACAGTGTTCAGATCCAAGTCTGCCTTTGACCGACCACTGCGGATCTAGATCGCTCATAAACCTTTTGCTGAAACAATGCCACAGCCTTAACGTAACGCTCACCAGGCCAGTGAAATAAAGTATAAAACATGCTCCAATGTTTGATTTTGCATTTAGAAAATCCAATATTAAAACCTACAATGAAGCATTTAACTCTTGGGGCTAACGTAATCAGGGGATATGGGGAGAAGGCTGGAACGGGGTACTGATTTTGGATGATCAGCCATGATCACATTGAATGGCGGTGCTGGTTCGAGGGGCCGAATGGCCTACTCCTGCACCTATGTTTCTATGTTGCTATGTTTCTACGTGACGTTAAATCTCCCAGGTAGATCCTTCATTTGCAAGTTACGGCCAATTCCAGAGCCAAGAGCTGGGGATGAAAGAGTGAGGAACAGCATGACTTGTATATAAACTGCAGATTCAATGTCTGCCATAAAGTATTCGAAACATTTTGATACTGGATAGTTTTTCAAAATAATATTTTGTAAAATGTAAATATTAATCTTGAGGTTTTCAACAGGGGAGAATAAAGTCTGGTGTAGCCTCGCACATTTTATGTGGACAATTCTTAATGACCTGCATAAAATGTCGAAGGCAAGAACTCAGCAGAGGTAGTTTTCATTTGCAGAGAAGTCAAAGACCACCAAAGTGAAGGGATATTGTGCAGTGTCCAGGCTCGAGGGTGTTTAATTGTCATGTGTACCAAGACTGGAACGGTGAAGTTCCTGCTAGATGCAGTTTTACAGGCCTTTCAATGAAAAATACACACAGATTACATATTTAAGAAGGAACTGCAGATGCTGGAACAGTCGAAGGTAGACAAAAGTGCTGGAGAAACTCAGCGGGTGAGGCCGCATCTATGGAGAGAAGGAATGGGTGACTTTTCGGGTCTAGACCCTTCTTCAGTCTGATGTGGGGGTGGGAGGGGGGGGGGGGGTAAGAAAGGTAGAGATGTCTGAAGAAGGGTCTCGACCCGAAACGTCACCCATTCCTTCGCTTCATGGATGCTGCTTCACCCGCTGAGTTTCTCCAGCACTTTTGTCCACCACAGATTATATATAATCATCGATCAACGGTCACTGTGGCGCAGCGGTAGAGTTGCTGCCTTACAGCGCTTGCAGCGCCGGAGACCCGGGTTCCATCCCGACTACGGGCGCTGTCTGTACGGAGTTTGCACGTTCTCCCCCTGACCAGCGTGGGTTTTCTCCCACGCTCTTCGGTTTCCTCCCACACTCCAAAAACCTACAGGTTTGTAGGTTAATTGGCTTGGTGTAACTGTAAATTGTCCCTTGTGTGTGTAGGATAGTGCTAATATGTGGGGGTCGCTGGTCAGTGTGGACTCGGTGGGCCGAAGGGTCTGTTTCCATGCTGTGTGTCTAAACTAAACTAAACAAAACACTTAAAAAATATCTGGACAGGTACATCTTTAAGAGCCCTATCTAGCTCTCTCTTGAAAGTATCCAGAGAACCGGCCTCCACCGCCCTCTGAGGCAGAGAATTCCACAGACTCACAACTCTCTGTGTGAAAAAGTGTTTCCTCGTCTCCGTTCTAAATGGCTTACCCCTTATTCTTAAACTGTTGCCCCTGGTTCTGGACCTCCCCGAACATCGGGAACATGTTTCCTGCCTCTAGCGTGTCCAAACCCTTAATAATCTGATATGTATCAATACGATCCCCTCTCATCCTGCTAAATTCCAGAGCATACAAGCCCAGCCGCTCCAGTCTCTCAGAGGGATATGGGCCAAACACGGGCAGGTGGGACTAGTGTTGATGGGGCATGTTGGACAGCATGGACAAGTTGGGCTGAAGGGCCTGTTTCCGTGCTGTATCTCTCTATGGCTCTATATCTTTCTGGAAATCTGCAAGTAGATAGCATAGTGATGAGTTTAAAATGTCTCTCCTCCCGCGCCTTTCATTTTCTTTCAGAATGTACCTGGGTTAATGTGGAATAGTTGCTTCAAAGAGGGTTGGTGACCTTGTGGAGAGGGCTTGACTCACAGGTGACCTCCAGAGCAGATGCTACTCAATAACGGAGAGAGGTAGCCTGTCACTCAGTCCACGAGAGGCACCCGCTGTAAACATTACCCGCAGCAGAATCTATCGAGCTGCCTGCCCTTTTCAACGCTCCGTTCATTAGTATGATTACTCAATTACTCAGGTTATCTCTCTGTCCTTGTCTTTTGCCCCAGCTAAGTAAAGAGGATAAATAGCTACTGTTTCAAACATCAAACATTCTCCAGCAATCTTTCCCAGGCAACTAATGACCTGAGTTCCTCCAGCTCTTTGTATGATATTCATAGTAATAATGATGCTCATTTAATTTAATATAGAGATTTAATTTACAGAAAACAGCTTGTAAACAGGCCCTTCGGCCCACCGGGTCCGTGCCGACCATCATTCACCTGTTCACATTAATTCTACGTAATCCTACTTGTCCATCCACTCCCTAGGCACTGGGGGCGATTTACAGAGGGCCAATTAACCTACAAACCCGCATGTCTTTGGGATGTGGGAGGAAAGCTAATGGCATGTTGGCCTTCATAACGAGAGGATTTGAGTATGGGAGTAAAGAGGTCCTTCTGCAGTTGTACATGGCCCTGGTGAGACCACATCGGGAGTATTGTGTGCAGTTTTGGTTTCCTAATTTGAGGAAGGACATCCTTGCTATTGAGGCAGTGCAGCGTAGGTTCACCAGGTTAACCCTGGGATGGCGGGACTGACATAGGAGGAAAGATTGGAAAGACTGGGCTTGCATTCACTGGAATTTAGGATGAGAGGGGATCTTATAAAAACATATAAAATTATAAAAGGACTGGACAAGCTAGATGCAGGAAAAATGTTCCCGTTGTTGGGCAAGTCCAGAACCAGGGGCCACAGTCTAAGAATAAAGGGGAGGCCATTTAAATGAGATGAGAAAAAAGCATTTGCACCCAGAGAGTTGTGAATTTATGGAATTCTCTGCCACAGAGGGCAGTGGAGGCCAATTCACTGGATTAATTTAAAAGAGAGTTAGATAGAGCTCTAGGGGCGAGTGGAGTCAAGGGATATGGGGAGAAGGCAGGCACGGGTTATTGATTGGGGACGATCAGCCATGATCACATTGAATGGCGGTGCTGGCTCTAAGGGCAAAATGGCCTACTCCTGCACCTGTTTTCCATGTTTCTATGAAACCGGAGCACCCGGAGGAAACTCACACAGTCACAGGGTGAACGTGCAAACTCCACACTGACAGCACCCAAGGTCAGGATCAAACCCAGGACTCTGGTGCTGTGACGCAGCAGTTCTACCCGCTTCGCCACCCTAAATATGGTAAGTTGCCGAACACCAGACAATCTCTCTACTGAGTTCCCAGGGACTATTGGCCATAACGATGCATAGCGTGGAAACAGGCCCTTCGGCCCAACTCATCCATGCCGCCCCATCTACATTAGCCCCAACTGCCCGCATTTGGCCCATATCCCTCTAAAACTGCCCTAATCCATCTACCTGTCAATTTCAAATGTTATCATTGTACCTGTCCCAACTACCTCCTCTAGCAAGGACCTCCTACCTCCTCAGGCAGCTCGTTCCACACACCCCCGCCCTCTGTGTGAAGAGGTTGTCCCTCAGGTTCCTATTAAATCTTCCCCCTCTCACTGTCCCCTGGTTCTTGACCTCCAAGCCCGGTGACATGTCATTTAAATTCAGAGTGGCCCAATTTACATAGAAATTAATTGCAATCTAAGTCAGTATTCCCTGCTCTTACATATATACATATGACTCAGAGTAATTTGGGGCAGGCATTATGCACTGCCACATCAGCTGGGCCGGGCCAGGTCACGTAAGACACGTTGAAAGGTGAGGTTTCTGAGGTACTGTCGCTGGTATTTTGCGATCAGAGAACATGGTTTGAAGTGATTGCTGTGTCTCCACTCGACCAAACTGCACAAATTAGGACATACACTCTCAAAGCACACGGGCAAAAATGTTCTAGTCTAATTCGTTCATGTTTGGCTACTTCAACCATAACCATTATAGTGCAGAAGAAGCCTGAAGCCTTATACACCTCTAGATTCCCTCTCCCCAGTCCGCAGAAGGCTCTCGACCCGAAACATCACCCATTCCTTCTCTCCAGAGATGCGCTGCTTGGCACTCTGAGTTACTCCAGCATCTTGTGTCTGTGGTGTAAATCAACATCTGCAGTTCCTTCCGACACAAAAAGAGGCTCTATGACCCAGGATGTTAATAGACGATGGACAATAGTTGCAGGAGTAGGCCATTCGGCCCTCCGAGCCAGCACCGCCATTCAATGTGATCATGGCTGATCATCCCCAATCAGTACCCCGTTCCTGCCTTCTCCCCATATCCCCTGACTCTGCTATCTAGCTTCCTCTTAAAAGCATCCAGAGAACCGGCCTCCACCGCCCTCTGAGGCAGAGACTTCCACAGACTCACTGCTCTCTGTGTGAAAACCTGTTTCCTCGTCTCCGTTCTAAATGGCTTACCCCTTATTCTTAAACTGTGACCCCTGGTTCTGGACTCCCCAACATCGGGAACATGTTTCCTGCTTCTAGCGTGTCCAAACGCTAACCTTGATTCCATAGAGTCATACAGCATTGAAACAGCCCCTTCAGCCCAACTTGCCTGTGCTGACCAACAGTCCCCATCTGCACTCGTCCCACTTGCCCACGTTTGGCCCATATATCTCTCAACCATGGAAAACTAACCTCCTCTGTCAGCACATGCTCCATATCCCTCCTGTCCCTGCATATCCATTCACACAGAGAGTTGTGAGTCTGTGGAATCCTCCTCAGATGCTTTCAAGAGAGAGCTAGATAGGGCTCTTAAAGATAGCGGAGTCAGGGGATATGGGGAGAAGGCAGGAACGGGGTACTGATTGTGAACGATCAGCCATGATCACAGTGAATGGCGGTGCTGCCTCGAAGGGCCGAATGGCCTACTCCTGCACCCATTGTCTATTGTCTATATTGCCTATCTACGTCCCATTTACATGCACGGTGGCGCAGCAGGTAGAGCCGCTTTGTCATGGCGCCAGAGACCCGGGTTCAATCCTGACCTCGGCTGCTCTCTGTGTGGTGTTTGCATGTTCTCCCTGTGACCGCGTGGGATCCTCCAGGTGCTCTGGTTTCCTCCCACAACCCAAATACGTGCGGGTTTGTAGGTTAATCGTCCCCTCGTGTAAATTGCCCCCGTAGTGTGTAGGGAGTGGATGAGAAAGTGGGATAACGTGGAACTGGTGTGATCGCCGGTCGGGGGGAATCGCTGGGCCGTAGGACCGGTCTCCATGCTCCATCCTTCAACCAATCAACCGATCGATCGACGCGAACACTGTGATTGTAGCGGAGTGACTGGGCAAAGATGTCAATGCCATCTGGCTGGGGAATAGCTGACAAGATTAAACGGCAGCTGTGTGGAGAACGGTCATCATTTTATATGATCAGCCATGATCACATTGAATGGCGGTGCTGGCTCGAAGGGCCGAATGGCATCTCTGCATCTATTGTCTATTGTCTATTTCAGCTTGTCCCATTTGCCTGCATTTGGCCCATTTCCATCGAAGCCTGTCCCATCCATGTACCTGCCCAAGTGTCCTTTAAATGTTGCGATATTCCCTGCCTCAACTACCTCCCATGACAGCTCG
This sequence comes from Okamejei kenojei, assembly GCA_035221665.1. Classification (NCBI taxonomy): domain Eukaryota; kingdom Metazoa; phylum Chordata; class Chondrichthyes; order Rajiformes; family Rajidae; genus Okamejei; species Okamejei kenojei. The sequence goes on from CM069144.1 coordinate 3,189,410, forward strand.
TTCCATACACCCACCCCCCTCGGGCTGAAAGAGTTTTTAGGTCGTTCACCTTTCACCTGCTCTGGCCATAAGACTCTGTGCATCCACCCTTTTTTATTCCCCTCGTGGTTTTCAACACCTCCAAGAGATCCTTTCCTTATTATTTAGCTTCTTTCTCTCTGAAGAATGGTTCCAATTAAAGTTGCCTCAACTATACTGTGAGAAAATAAGTTCATAAGGTCATAGGTTGTAGGAGAAGATTTAGGCCATTCAGCCCATCCAGTCTACTCCGCCATTCAATCATGGCTGATCTATCTTTCCCTCTGAACCCCGTTCTCCTGCCTTCTCCCCATAACCCCTGATACCCGTACTAATCAAGAATCTGTGAATCTATGCCTTAAAAATACCCATTGACTTGGCCTCCACAGCCTTCTGTGGCAAAGAATTCCACAGATTCACCACAGAGTAAAGAAACTCAATAGACAATAGACAATAGATGCAGGAGTAGGCCATTCGGCCCTTCGAGCCAGCACTGCCATTCAACGTGATCATGGCTGATCATCCCCAATCAGTACCCCGTTCCTGCCTTCTCCCCATATCCCCTGACTCCGCTATCTTCAAGAGCCCTATCTAACTCGCTTGAAAGTATCCAGAGAACTGGCCTCCACTGCCGAGGCAGAGAATTTCACAGACTCACAACTTTCTGTGAGAAAAAGTGTTTCCTCGTCTCTGTTCTAAATGGCTTGGCCCTTATTCTTCAACTCCTCCTCACCTCCTTTCTAAAGGTACGTCATGTTATTCTGAGGCTGTGGCCTTTGGTCCTAGACTCCCCAGAGACCTACACGCTCCCATTCCTTGCAATCAATCTGGTGTATAAAACAATTTCTTCTCATGTTGTCTTTAACACCATCACCCTAAATCTGTACTCTTTGCTTTTGGACCTGTCCATTAATGGAAACAATTTCTCTCGATGCTTACGGCCAAACATCTGCTCCATGTGGAACGCTCCCAATTCCTGCAACTTTCCCCCTGGACGTAGGTCGATGGTTTCCTGGAATAACTCTAGAAAATCCCTCTGCCCCATAAGGACCTTGCAGTTCTCCCACTGCCTGGAGTCTGGAAAACGGAGACAAAACTGAAGCTGCGGCCAATGCAGTCTATAATCATTCCTCAACATTCCTCTTTCAACTTTGTACCAATTTATGCGGCCAATATATGATGTTCGGGATCTCAGATACATTTTAAATTTAAGGGCCTGTCCCACTTGGCGATTTTTTTCGGCGACTGCCGGCATCATTGAGTAATGTATCAGGTCACCGAAAAATTAGCGGCGTGACGACATATTAACGCACGGTGTTTTTTACAAATGTCGCAACATTTGTTTTGTCGCCGCTGGATCTTTTGGTGACTCTAATATGACTGATATGAAACGTCACCTATCCATGTTCTCCAGAATTTTACCAGAGTGGGGTAATCAAAGTGTTCCAGCATTTCATATCTCTCTGTGGTCTAAACTGGTCTAAGCGGGTCAGGCAGCATCTGTGGAGAACATGGATAGGTGACGTTTCACAGAGTGCTGGAGTAACTCAGCGGGTCACATAACATCTCTGGAGAAAAGGGATAGGTGACGTTTCGGGTTGAGACCCGTAAGGGTCTCGACCCGAAACGTCACCTATTCCTTTTCTCCAGAGATGCTGCCCGTCTGTGGAGAACGTGGATAGGTGACGTTTCACAGAGTGCTGGAGTAACTCAGCGGGTCAGGCAGCATCTGTGGAGAACATGGATAGGTGACGTTTCACAGAGTGCTGGAGTAACTCAGCGGGTCAGGCAGCATCTGTGGAGAACATGGATAGGTGACGTTTCACAGAGTGCTGGAGTAACTCAGCGGGTCAGGCAGCATCTGTGGAAGGAATTGCACGGAGGGATGGCTTTCCGTGTCGGGACACATCTTCAGACAATTCAGTTACAATATCCCTCTTTAACATGTTGTTTAAAGGTAAATGTTATATTTCAAGCAAAGTTAAGCAGGCAGATGATGTCACTTTTGGAGGCTATGGAAATTGAAAAGACTTTGCCATAAAGAAATAATGTGGAGAATATGACAGAGTGCAGATGTTGTACATTGTGAAACATAAGCAGTTAGCAATTGGCTCAATTGGGATCCAATATATAAAAGAAAATCACATGTTTATCAAATTTCTGGTAGCCAAAAGAAACAACTGCAGTCTGCAGACATGATGTCCATTGGTTTGGAATTTCTATTGCTGGGTTGAAACCAGCCTGTGACAAGTTCAATAACAGAGGCAAGATGACAACTCGTCAATTGTTCAACAGTAGAGTAACTATAGATGTCCATCCTTATTGAAACATATAAGATTATTAAGGGTTTGGACACGCTAGAGGCAGGAAACGTGTTCCCGATGTTGGGGGAGTCCAGAACCAGGGGCCACAGTTTAAGAATAAGGGGTAGGCCATTTAGAACGGAGACGAGGAAACACTTTTTCACAGTCTCAAGTTGTGAGGCTGTGGAATTCTCTGCCTCAGAGGGCGGTGGAGGCCGGTTCTCTGGATGCTTTCAGGAGAGAGCTAGATAGGGCTCTTAAAGATAGCGGAGTCAGGGGATATGGGGAGAAGGCAGGAACGGGGTACTGATTGGGGATGATCAGCCATGATCACATTGAATGGCGGTGCTGGCTCGAAGGGCCGAATGGCTTACTCCTGCACCTATTGTCTATTGTCTGTAGATATTTGGCATGAACCTTATATTGAGTAACATTGAGTAGAGACAGTAGACCAGGGAGGGGCAGTCAGCCAGATAGTTATGTGTTGGTTTGTGTCCATCCTTGTTCGTAACTTTCCCAGAACAAAGAGTCAACTTGCCCATGCCGACCAAGATAACTAGTCCCACCTATAACTAGTGGGACTAGTGGTAACCCATCTATAACTAGTCCCACCTGTCCATATCCCTCCAAACCTCCATGATGTATTCATGAGAGAGAGTTAGATACAGCTCTTAGGGCGAACGGGATCAAGGGATGTGGGGAGAAAGCAGGAACGGGGTACTGATTTTAGGTGATCAGCCATGATCATATTAGACAATGGACAATAGACAATAGGTACAGGAGCAGGACATTCAGCCCTTCGAGCCAGCACCGCCATTCAATGTGATCATGGCTGATCGTTCCTGCCTTCTCCCCATATCCCCTGACTCCGCTATCTTTAAGAGCCCTATCTAGCTCTCTCTTGAAAGCATCCAGAGAACCGGCCTCCACCGCCCGAGGCAGAGAATTCCACAACTCTCGGTGAGAAAATGTGTTTCCTCATCTCCGTTCTAATATTGAATGGCGGTGCTGGCTCGAAGTGCCAAATGGTCTACTCCAGCACCTCTTTACTATATTTCATTATTTCTATGTTTCTACCTTTCCACCAAAGTTCATACGTTCATAAGTTATAGGAGCAGAATTAGGCCATTCGGCCATTCAAGTTTATTTTACCATTCAGTCATGGCTGACCTATCTTTCCCACTCAACCCCATTTTCCTGCACTTCTCCCCATAACCCCTGACATCCTTAACTAATCAATAATCTGTCAATCTCCATATCCACAAAAACATCCATTGACTTGGCCTCCACAGCCGTCTGCGGCAATCAGCGGTCCCACTTAGAAGTGCGGGGTTGGTCCCGACATCGCGCGGGGCTCCGAAATTCTGGCAGTGGCTGAAATCTTCGCGCACCAACGGCCTGTCGGCATGCAGGCGCATTGCGGTCGTACGCAGCGTCTTGACACCGTACGCGGAGCGCATCACGTTGCGCGATGACGTCACCGCCCGGCGTGGTGTGATGACGTTCACCGCCCGACTCCATGCGATGCCCAAATTCAGCCAGCCCGCCTCCTGCCCAGCTGATTGGTAAGCATGACGCAAATGACGTCGTGCGCGAACTTCGCGTGAACTCCGCTACCGTTTGGTCACGCCAAACGCTCGCAATCGCATGCAAGTGGGACAGGCCCTTAAGTCTTTTACCCAGAGTAGGGGAATCAAGAACCAGAGGACATGATTTTTGAAGAATGCCCTCTGGTTGGAATTTGAAACTGCCAACTCTCTCCTCCACCGATGAGTCTCAATCGTCCCGACGAGAGGGCCTGTGCATCGGGCCGTCCGTAGCGGCGACTACGGAGGGTTCACGGCCCCGACCACGGGTGCACAAAGGAGGAGGGCTGGCTGAACTTTGTTGCCTTCCACCACAGTGAAGAATGTTGTGGTGGATGTTTGTGTTAAATCTTATTGTGTATTGTGTGTTCTCTTTTTAAGTGTGTCGCTGCTGGCAAATTCATTTCACTGCATCTTCGGGTGCACGTGACAAATAAAATTCGCTTTGACTTTAACTTAGATTTTGACAATAAAACCTGGCGATCGGCCAATTGGCAGAAAATTGGTTACAAAATACATAATTTTCATTTAAATTATTGGTGTTGAATATCAGAGGGCTTAGCATACGAGCGAAGAGCCAGCCAAATTTCGCAACCAGAGAGCACGACTGACTACTTTGTCCGACAACATCCCCACCGACAGAATGTGTTTTAGATTTACGTTACATATTACTTAAATCTTTGAGATTACAAAGTAATCTATCTTCCATGATTGCTCGTTCGAAAATCGCCTGGGAACAGATGAAGAGCATATATCAATCAACAGATACTTTATCTGCCATATTCCAGGCATTTAGATCCTGACCCAAAACGCAGTCTCTACTTTCTTCCCGAAGATAGACACAAAAAGCTGGAGTAACTCAGCGGGTCAGGCAGCGTCTCTGGAGAGAAGGAATGCGTGACGTTTCTTCAGAAGAAGTGTCTCGACCTGAAACGCCACCCATTTCTTCTCTTCAGAGATGCTGCCTGTCCCACTGAGTTACTCCAGCACTTTGTGTCTATCTTCAGTACAAACCAGCATCTGCAGTTCCTTCCAACACTTTGAGATTGACGCTACTGGAATAAATAAAATGTTTGAGAAAGAACTGCAGATGCTGGAAAAATCGAAGGCAGACAAAAATGCTGGAGAAACTCGGCGGGTGAGGCAGCATCTATGGAGCTATGTCTGAAGAAGGGTCTCGACCCGAAACATCACCTATTCCTTCGCTCCATTGATGCTGCCTCACCTGCTGAGTTTCTCAGGCAATTTGTCTACCTCCAGAATAAATAAAAAGTTGTTCCAACCCTTTACAATAAACACATATTGTTCTAAAATGTGTTCTTAATGAATTTGTTCCAGATTGTTACTGGAGGAACCCAGCGAGTCAGGCAGCATCTGTGGAGGGAATGGATAGACGATGTTTTGCAGTCTGAAGAAGGGTCCTGATGAAGAGATGGCTCCTGAGCACTCTGCGAAACGTCACCCATCCTATTTCTCCGCAGATGCTGCCTGACCCGCTGAGTTACTCCAGCACTCTGTGAAACGTCACCTATCCATGTTCTCCACAGATGCTGCCTGACCCGCTGAGTTACTCCAGCACTCCAGACGACGTTCGGTCCAGGAACTAACTTCTGACTAATTAAGGTGGGGGGACAGGAACTGTAAAAGGGGGGGGGGGGGGGGGGGAAGATGCCTGGTGAGTGATAGGTGGATAGAGTTAGGGGGGGGGCGGAGTTGGAGTATGTGACAAAGGTTAGAGGTGTAAAGGATGGGTGGAAGAGGACGGGGGGAGGAGAAACAGGAGGGGATAAAGGGAAAATGGAGGACAGGGATGGGGATGAGTGCACAGAGGAGGACAAGTGAGCAGGGTGACTGGGGTGGGGGAGACGGTGGGGAATCTGTGTGGACTGCGGTGGGGGAAGAAGGGAAATGAGAGGGGGTATTTGTGAGTGCCCCCTCTGTTTTGGGGGGTCACGGTGGCGCAGCGGTAGAGTTGCGGCCTCACAGGGACAGAGAGATTGGCTCGATCCTGACTATGGGTGCTGTCTGTACGGAGTTTGGAGGTTCTCTGCGTGGGTTTTCTCCGGGTGCTCCGGTTTCCTCCCACGCTCCAAAGACGTGCAGGCTTGTAGGATAATTGGCTTGGGTAAGAAAATATATAATTGTCCCTAGTGCGTGTGTAGGATTGGGCTAGTGTGTAGGTGGTCGCTGGTCGGCGCGGACCCGGTGGGCCAAAGGGCTCGTTTCGGCCCCGTACCTCTAAGGTAACGTCTAAAGCCCCTGTCCCACTTAGGCGATTATTTTCGGCGACTACAGGCGACTAGGCTGTCGCCACATGGTCGCCAGGGTGACGCCTGTATGGTCGTGAGCCGTCTCCTCAAGTCCCCTAAAGAGTCGTAACGTTTTTCTGGTCGCCGCTGGATTTTGAAATGTTCAAAACGTTTCGGCGACTGTGGGCTTGAGGTAGCTTGTCCTCTCTTGACGTAGGTGATGTCGTAGGTTGTCGCCGGGTGACGTAGCCTGTCGCCAGGTGGACGTAGGTGGTCGTAGGTGAGGTCATAGGTGGACGTCCTAACGGGTCGCCGGTTGTCGGTAGCTTGCCGTAGCTGGACATCGACCAGGTGGTAGGTTGTCGTAGACATTGTCGTAGAGGGGGGTCCAGTCGCCGGTTTTTCGGCGACCTGCTACGACTGTGACAGTCGCCAAAAAAAAATCGCCTAAGTGGGACAGCCCCTTGAGGTAAATAGTGACAGAGTGAATATCGGGGAATAAAATTACAAGCAATCTGGACATAATACGGGCAGCTTAGGTCGACTAATGTGCGGAGAGGACTGAGCCTCCAGCTGCACTGTAGCACGATGATTAATGAGAGCAAAATGCCTGCTCTACATGTGGCCAGAGCTCGTTGCTTTCCAACAGTCCCATGCCAGTCCCTTTGACCAGCAGCATGTAAGCAATTGTTAAACCCAGCAGGATATCTTCCCCATCATTACCTCTGTCAATGTATTCACTCGCTAACAACTTGACTTAATCAGACTGATCCTCCATTCTCCGAGCTGCTGGAAGTTAATGGTTCAAATGCTTTCCAATTGCCCGAATTTGAGTTTAGTTTCGAGATACAGCCTGGAAACAGGCCCTTCAGCCCACCAACCAGCGATCCCCGCACACTAACGCTATCCTGCACGCACTAGGGACAGTTTTCATTTTTAATGACTTACGAACCTTTGGAGTGTGGGAGTGTGGGAGGCCACAGTTTAAGAATAAGGGGTGAGCCATTTACAACGGAGACGAGGAAACACTTTTAATCACAGAGAGTTGTGAGTCTGTGGAATTCTCTGCCTCAGAGGGCGGTGGAGGCCGGTTCTCTGGATACTTTCAAGAGAGAGCTAGATAGGGCTCTTAAAGATAGCGGAGTCAGGGGATATGGGGAGAAGGCAGGAACGGGGTACTGATTGGGGATGATCAGCCATGATCACATTGAATGGCGGTGCTGGATCGAAGGGCCGAATGGCCTGCTCCTGCACCTATTGTCTATTGTCTATTGAAACCGGAGCGCCCGGAGAAAACCCACGCAGGTCACGGGGAGAACGCACAAACTCGGGATCGAACCGTAGTCGGGATCAAACCTGGGCCTCTGGCGCCGAGAGGCAGCGAATCTACTGCTGCGCCACCGTGCAGTCTAATGAAGGTGAAAACAACATTTTATGGTGAGTGATAAATGAATATCTTTTGACAATTCCTCCCAGGGTGGGAAATCCAGTGACTAGAGGGCACAGCTCTAGAGAGAGAGAGAGAGAGAGAGGGACCTGCGATGTGTGGAGCAAGTTTTATACGCGGAGGGAGGTGGAACGGTGCCTGCAGATACGGATAGTGGCGTTTAGATGCGATACGATGGAACTTTATTTATCCCAGGACGGAAGTTGGCCTGCCAACAGTAATAAAACACGAGATACATGAAACATGAAATTAAAGTGACGAGTGGAAAGGATTGGGGATGTGCAAAGATTGGGGGGGGGGTGGGGGGAGGGGAGTCACTCAGTCTACCCCACAACATAAGGGGGAGGAGTTGTACAGTAAAGAGCACTAGACAATAGACAATAGGTGCTGGAGCAGACCATTCGGTCCTTCGTGCCAGCACCGCCATTCAATGTGATCATGTCTAGTTTATACTGAAGGTAGACACAAAGTGCTGGAGTAACTCAGCGGGACAGGCAGCATCTCCATTCAATGTGATCATGGCTGATCATCCCCAATCAGTACCCCGTTCCTGCCTTCTCCCCATATCCCCCGACTCCGCTATCTTTAAGAGCCCTATCTAGCTCTCTCTTGAAAGTATCCAGAGAACCGGCCTCCACCGCCCTCTGAGGCAGAGAATTCCACAGACTCACACTCTCTGTGTGAAAAAGTGTTTCCTCGTCTCCGTTCTAAATGACTTACCCCTTATTCTTAAACTGTGGCCCCTGGTTCTGGGCTCCCCCAACAGGGCAGGGCAGGGAGCGGAGGGATATGGATCACGTGCAGGAGGAGGAAATTAGTTTATCTTTGCATCATGTTCGGCATGGACACTGCGGGCTGAAGGGCCTGTTCTATGTTTTATTTTTCTGCAGTAGCTTCCACACTGCGCACATAACTTATTATTATCCTATTCTCAATTCTTACACAAAGATGTATAATGCAGTCTGAACCCCGCGTGGGCTATGAGCTGTATGCAGAGGAACTGATCCAAATTTGCCAACAGTCCACTTCACCTTGGTATGTGCTACTTGTGTTCAATGTACGTGGCCGGTCTCCAGAGCCACTGCCAATGGCCAACGACTGTAGATAAGGACCTCATACAATGAAAGGCAACGCTGTCGCAAATATTTTGTTTTTTGTTTTCTTTCTCACACACAGTTGTGAGTCTGCGGAATTCTCTGCCTCAGAGGGCGGTGGAGGCCGGTTCTCTGGATACTTTCAAGAGAGAGCTAGATAGGGCTCTTAAAGATAGCGGAGTCAGGGGATATGGGGAAAGGCAGGAACGGGGTACTGATTGGGGATGATCAGCCATGATCATATTGAATGGTGGTGTTGGCTCGAAGGGCCGAATGGCCTTCTCCTGCACCTATTGTCTATTGTCTATTGTTTTAACAATGTTATGATTGTTTTTCCATCTGCTGCCAGTCAATTTCCTTCCCCTGCTCCGGTAATTGGGCAGATTCTGGCAAATGGTGGGTGAAGATGTGGCATGTATCAGATGTTTACAGCATGTCAGATGGCCATAATGGTGCACAGGATCATATAATGATACAGTGTGGAAACAGGCCCTTCAGCCCAACTCGCCCGCACTGGCCAACATGTCCCAGCTACACTAGTCCCACTTGCCCACGTTTGGCCCATATCCCTCCAAACCTGTCCTATCCATGGACCTGTCTAACTGTTTCTTAAAACGTTGGGATAGTCCCAGCCTCAACTACCTCCTCTGGCAGCTCGTTCCATACACCCACCACCCTCTGTGTGAAAAAATTACCCCTCAGATTTCTATTAAATCTTTCCCCTTCACCTTGAACCTGTGTCCTCTGGTCCTCGATTCCCCTACTCTGAGCAAGAGACTCTGCGCATCTACCCAGTCTATTCCTCTCATGATTTTGTACACCTTTATAAGATCACCCCTCATCCTCCTGCGCTCCTGGGAATAGAGACCCAGCCTCCTCAACCTCTCCCTGTAGCTTAGACTAGTCCTGGCAACTTCCTCATGCAGGAATAAAAACTGCCTGTTCATGGTTCTATTTGTGTGGGTGAAAGCGAGTGTTTCAGATCAAGATGCACCATACACAAAGGCAAACAAAGTTCTGCATTACACCCACTGTAAATCAGATATCTATTGTTTAGGAAAGAACTGCAGACGCTGAAAAAATCGAATCGCCCAACACCTCCACACAGCTCGCAATAACCAACCTGATCTCCCGGTGGCCCAGCACTTCTACACCCCCTCCCATTCCGAATCCGACCTTTCTGTCCTGGGCCTCCTCCATGGCCAGAGTGAGTCCCACCGTAAATTGGAGGAGCAGCACCTCATATTTCGCTTGGGTAGTTTAAACCCCAGTATGAACATTAACTTCTCCAATTTCAGGTAGTCCTTGCTTTCTCCCTCCTTCCCCTCCCCTTCCGAGCTCCCCCGCAGCCCACTGCCTCCGCCTCATCCCTCTTCCCGTCCCCTCCCGCCCCCTCCCGCCATCCCCCATCATTTTCCCCCCTCCCCGCCCCATCCCCACATCAGTCTGATGAAGGGTGTCGACCCTAAACGCCACCTATTCCTTCGCTCCATAGATGCTGCCTCACCCGCTGAGTTTCTCCAGCATTTTGGCCTACATCAGATATCTATTGGTAATGAGTTTGAGTTTAGTTTATTGTCACGTGTACCGAAGGTACAGTGTGAAAAGCTTTGTTGCGTACTAACAGTCAGCGCCAAGACAAAACACGGTTACAATCGTGCCAATGGGTCTGAAGAAGGGTCTGGACCCGAAACGTCACCCATTCCTTCTCTCCAGAGATGCTGCCTGTCCCGCTGAGTTACACCACCATTTTGTGTCTATCTTCGATTTAAACCAGCATCTGCAGTTTTTTTCCTACACAAGGGTCTGTTTCCGCGCTGTATCTCTAAACTAATCTAAACTAAACTAAACTGGACTCTGCAACTGGACCCCATAGGGAGCTGATGAAATGTGGGTGGTAGATTCTGGGCTTCAAGAGACAACAACGTTCTCACAGCTTCCTGCTATTATGCTGCGAGATTCAGGCCGTTCAGTTGATGAAACCACTTCAACTGCGGCCATTAAATATGAGTAATTTCCAACGGAATAAATCAAGAGTCACGAGTGCATAATTGCCATACGTGCCAGTAAATGACCAATTGAAATCCTTACTTGCTGCCACTGTTAAAGGGTCACTAACACAATAACACAAGATAAATATATGTAACTCTCAATCGATAACCACTGTTCTAGGTCACCATAATAGTGTGAGACTGAAGTCGGTCGTGCAACCACAGACACTGAAGTCGGTCGGTAGAAGATCACAGTCGCTGAGGTCAGTGTTGTGCGGTGTTCAAGAGCCTGATGGTTGTTGGGAAGAAGCTGTTCTTGAACCTGGAGGTCACGGTTTTCAGGCTCCTGTACCTTCTTCCCGATGGTAGCAGCGAGATGAGAGCGTGGCCAGGGTGGTGTGGGTCTCTGATGATGCTGGCTGCCTTTTTGAGGCAGCGCCTCCTGTAGATCCCTGTGTTGGTGGGGAGGGTGAGTACCCGTGATGGAGCGGCCAGTGTCCACCACGCTCTCTGTAGTCTCCTTCACTCGTGGCCGTTTGAGTTACCGAACCGTGATGCAACCCGTCAGCGTGGTTCCCATTCCCAGTTTGCCTTCCTCCCTTCTGCCGAATTGTCTGCCTTCCACTCGAGTTGAACTTGTGGCGTTAGATGTTTTTGTTGAAAATCCATTGGGATGGTTTTAAGTTAGCATCGCGGCAACAATCCGCTGACTCGGCATTTTCCCGGCACACGGGAGATTCCCAAGTGTGGCTGCTCTTCCCAATATAAATATCCACAAGTACATCGCAGTAAAATGGATTCAAATTGATGTAGGCACTGGCCAAACAGCTGTGGACTGAATCTTGCACTCCTAATTACTGCAGTGTTCAACTGAACAGGATCAACATTTCTCGGAGTCTGTTTGCTCAGTTAAACGTGGGAATTAATAATCAGCAAACAGGCTGCCACAGTCACTTAAGGGCCTGTCCCACTTACGAGACCTTTACAGGCGACTGCCGGCACCCGTGATAAGTCGCCGAAATTTTAAACATGTTGAAAATTCAGCGGCGACCAGAAAGACGCTACGACTCTTTGGGGACCTCTCACGACCATAGGAGACCTCTCACGACCGTACAGGCGACCCCTGGTGACATGTCGCGGATGATCTCTCACAACCATAGGAGACATCTCATGACAGTGGTAGTGAGAGGTCTCCTATGGTCGTGAGAGGTCTCCAAAGAGTTGTAGCATCTTTCTGGTCGCCGCTGAATTTTCAACATGTTGAATATTTCGGCAACCTATCACGGGTGCCGGCAGTCGCCGGTAAAGGTTGCGTAAGTGGGACAGGCTCTTTACTGCTCTGATTTAACCAACAGGCCCATCTTTCATGAAGGGGCAGAACACAGAATATACAACAGTACAACACAGGAACCGGCCCTTCGACCCATAATGATCAGTCTAGTTTATTGTCCCGTGTACCGGGGTGCAGTGAAAAGCTTTTGTCGCGTGCTAACCAGTCAGCGGAAAGATAATACATGATTACAATCGAGCCGTTTACAGTGTACAGATACATGACAAGGGAATTGCGTTTAGTGCAAGGTGAAGCCAGCAAAGTCCGATCAAGGATAGTCCGAGGGTCACCAATGAGGTAGATAGTAGTTCAGCACTGCTCTCTATTGGTGATAGATGGGTCAGTTGAACTGGATAACCGCTGGAATAAACGTCCCCTGCATCTGAAGATGTGGGTTTCACACATCTGTATCCTTTTGCACTTTCTAATAGACCTATAGAACATGTCCCTTTGAACATGAACCCAGACCAACTCTTATCATCTGCATGTGATCCATATCCCTCCATAACCCAGCTTATTTCCATGTGCCTGGCCAACATTAGACACCACTCTCATTATCAGCCTCCACCACCCCACCCCTAGGCACGCTTCCAGCACCCAACACCCCTGTGGTAAAAACCTGCCCCGCAACACCTCCTTTAAACTTTTGCCCCTCTCACCGTAAAAGGCCAGAAGGGGGGGGGGGGGGGGGGGGGGGGGGGGGGGGGGGGGACACTCTCCATTCTTTGAGTTTTCCACCCCTGGGATACAGATTCGGCATGTGGGCTTGAGAAATAAATTGATTTTCTGTTAATTGACCCTCAAGGGTAATGGATGTGAAAGAGGGATATCATAGAATGTGGAACGGGTGATCGTTGGTCGGCATGGCCCCAGTGGGCTGAAGGGCCAGTTTCCGTGCTGTTGTTTTTTTTTAAAATTTCGAAAACCAAGCTAAATTACTGGTCCCTTTCTGAACTGGCCACATGTTAAGTTTTTAGTTTGTTTAAGAAAATACTGCGAATCAGGCCCTTCACCCACTGTGTGCATCCAATTCAGTAATTTCCCATTCATAAATTCTATTCTATAGTCAATAAATTTACGGAAGTCAATTAACGTACAAACTTGCACGTCTTTGGAGTGTGGGAGGAAATTGGAGCGCCCGGAGAAAGCCCACGTGGTCACGGGGAGAACGTACAAACTCCGTACAGGCAGCGCCCGTAGTTAGGATCGAACCCGGGTCTCTGGCGCTGTGAGGCAGCAACTCTACCGCTGCGCCACCGTGCCGCCCATCTTGTTGCCAACTCGTGTAAACACAACTTGCCCCGCAAATTTCCATTGAACTCAGCCCCTCTGACATTGAAGACAATCCCTCCGGCCTTTGACAATTCTACTCTAAGCAAATGTGTAATGGCAAATTTCTGACCATTCCAGTGTCCTCTTTCCCAGTTGCCATTACTACAGCGGTGAGTCGGATAAACTCCCCCCCCCCCCCCTTTTCCCCCCCCTTGTGGCAACATTGTGGGGGTGGGATGTACGCAGAACCTAATTAGAACAGATCTTCCAGTGTTATTTTCCAGTTTAGTGGTTGTTTTTTGAAGTTAGCTGTTACGAACAAAGAGCATGTCAAGTACAAGCTTCTCTTATTCTGCAGTGAAAGTTGTTGCTGGTGCTCTGTTCCTGGTCCAGAGAGACTGTATGCTCTTCTCCCTTTGCCTGCCCCTTGCTGTCCCCATGCCTTATGTACACCACTGTGCATCTAATGACTGTTGCCTAGCATCCAAAGATAATATGCAAGGTATATCGAAAACACACTAATATAATATGCCAAGGTAAACATTAACTGGCTCTACAATATGGTTCTGCTGGATTCACCATATACCCTTCTGACCCGCTTCTATCATTTTCATTAGTCAATCGGGTCCTCCCTCAGCTTTGATGTTCCAGAGGAAAATCCATTGTTGTCCATTTGTCCTTGTCACCCCTCCCATTAACCAACATTTATCACCACACATCCCCACACCCCTCCCACACTTCCATTTCTTTTTTCTCCATCACCACAACCAAAATCAACATCATCCAACTACTCAACATAAATCTATATCCCAACTTCCCCAATCACCACTTATCATTCTTCTTCCCAAAATTCAACTCTCCATCCCCACTAAATCTATTCACCATTCATCATACCCACACCCCCTATCATCAAACCCAAACCCAAATCACAACTCCACTCCCAACA